>SOPF01027231.1:0-48207 GCA_012979155.1 Hypericum perforatum | reverse complement strand
ATGGAGATGATGATGCTTGAGCTAGAGATTGATCACCATCTTCAACAGGGAGGATTTGGAACTCTAGGTGGCGAGGCTTCTTTCTCTTTTAAACTGCTTTCTATGGGAATGAGATTTAATTTCAACCAGCTATTAAGTGTCCGAATATATTGCTTCTTGTAGGTCACCATCTTCATCGGAGGAGGGGTTAGTTCATATCGTTCAAATTTGTGCTTAGAGTTTGGTAAACCAGTCAGTGGTGTATAAGATGGGTCAAAATCACTCGCTATATGGATAATACGAGTTGGAGCCGGATCGAAATACATGAAATTAAAGCTCTTAATTTTGGAATTCGAACTAAAAAAATTTAGATAATTAAACAAGAGTGGACTCTTATGGTAAATCTGAAAGATTAGCGGGATTAATAGGTTAACATCGCTGTATCCGATTGGCCCTTGCTCTATTGGACGAGGGAAGGGTTTTGGGTTCCTTTAGTTCACATCGGTAAATGTGAAAAAAAATATATTTTTAGATGAGGACGCAAGATCCAACACCTGTCCATCGTATGACTTATTTTGTCATAATGGTCACACTGATAATTGGTTTGAAAGTAGGTTTACCTTCTTTGATTTGATTATAAGGTAGTTCATTTTTCGAGTGCATGAATTTTTTGGCAGCCATGGCCGATAGTTGATATTAGCTAGTGAAGGCGTTGGCTTCAATGTTGGTTTTGAGTTTTTGATAAGAAGTTTCAACCTTCTTCTTAAATTTTTCTTTCTAAAATTTGAGCAGACTAAATTGAAGGAGAGAAGTTCAGCTCCGATGAGGATGTGATCCTTGAGGACATCAAAATCGAACCATATCTCATAAGGAAATTAGGAAGATGGATTTGAGTTTCTGAATCGTGAGTTAGACTCTAATACCATGTAAAAAAAACTGGAAAAGCATGATTTTCGACCCAGCAGTCTTACATATCCTTCCATTTCACCTTACCCACGCATGGATAGCCAAAGGTTTTTTTTTTTGGTAAGTAAACTTTCATTATAAAAAATAATACAAATAGAACCGAGAACCGAAAAAAAGTAATTGAACTACAAGAAAATCCTAGTCACGCCTTATTCGATAAAAAAGCAAAAACTCCTGTTACCCGGAACACAAACTCACAACAGAGTCCGATAATCGAACAAGAATTATTCCGTGGCTTTAAAACAAGTAACTGTCTGTACACCCCCAAAGAGAAGGCAACTCCTACGTAGCCTGGACCGGACTAAGGCCATGCGTAAACTAAGGCAATTGGGCCCTCATCAGTCAATGGTTTTCCAGCATTGTAGTTCGTCCCTGCTAAGGTTTCTTGTGGCCAGGGATGAATTGAAGAACCGCAATCGACATACGTCTGAAAACCATATTTCATTGGGAATCCTGAATGATATAATTCTCAGTAAAAAGAACTATGTATCCTTCGCGTCGGTAAAGCTTATTCTTATTTACAGTTCCAGTCAATAGTTTTACAGCAATCAGTCTATCTACCAGTTCGTGAATCTAGTAATATGTATTACAGCTTTTTATTTGCTTATCTAGTAATATGTATCCGGATGCTCTAGGGATTTGCTGATAAGACTTTGAGCAATCAATGCACGATGATGTTACATGGCTTGTCTGACTTTCTTTAAGTGGAATTCTTAAAGAAGGATGCTCCAGGGCTTCTTGAGCTGTCAAACGTTTCGATGATTCATATTTCAGAAGACTATTCAGAAGATAAATCAGTTGAGCACGGGCGGAGCTTCGCACATGACGCACTGGAAAGCGATTATTTTTTACCAAAAATTGGAATAAGTTTGGTCCAAGCCTCTTAGTAACCTGATAACACCAGCAAATTCATTCAAAGGAAACGTTTCTGTTTCATTGTCATCCATCTGATAAAACCTTTTCCCTTCACATCGCTAAGTAGCTCATAGGACAGAGTGGGTGAACTTATCAAAAAGTATCTCTATCCTCAACCACTAGCAAGCTCAACAACTAACAAGATAAGACTCTGCAGATAATGAAAAGCACAAATTCATGAGGTAATTGCAATCATCCGAGACAGGACTTTCACGCCTTCCTATTTTTCCATTGCATCAAAATTTAATACAAATAAGAACAAACCGCAAACGAATCAAATAATCAGCAACAACACATTTTAGTTACTCACAATGCAATAACGTTTCTCGTGCTCAAACCAATGGTGAATCTGCACAATGCTGCATGAAAAGTTCACAAAAAAGTAAGAATGCGAACAACTGATTCAAGAAAACCAAGCCGAACGCGAGCAAATAAGACAACTACCGAGATCTAGCTTCGGGGATCTCAGCGACTCGCTGAAGTTGATTGTTCTCGTACACTCTAGCTCGGCTTTTTCTTGTGATCATCGCAACCTTAATCGCCACAGACTCCCATGCCTCACGATCCCAACACTCGAGAACCTCTGAAAATTTTCCAAGAATACTAGCAACTCGGTGAGTCGAAATCCGAGTTGCATACTTTACATCGCAGGTCGGTTCGCAGCTAACCTTCACCAATTTTTCTCACGGTTATATCTGTCAAGAGATAATTAACAATTATTAGAAGGATTAGCTGACATCTTGAAGATGATCTAAAGGCGACATAAGTGACTCAACAAAAAGATTAAAAAGATATAAACAACTCACATCTTGAAGTAAGATTCTGTCCAAGTTCATACCCGAAATGTTCGAGGGGATCACGTTGTTTCACTGGCGGCGACGACTCCGCAACCTTTCGATCCAACCAAAGACAAAACAAATAACTCTAAGAAGCTGGGAAAAAACAAACAGAAGTTAAACTGGAGGAAGAGGAAACGGCGAAACTGACCTCGGCGCCGGAGTTTTCTGTTGCGTACCGCGTCGAGACTGTTTCTGAACTGCCTCGTCGTCGATCTGAAGCTCTCTCTTTGAGGTTAAGGCGAGTTGGCCGGAGCTCGGTCAGAGGGGAAAACCCGATCTCTGCGAGAGAAGAAAGTACCGTTGGATAGCTCGGGCTCTCTATTTCCCAAGTTCATATTTTGGAAACCGCCAAATAGAGAGCCCGGGACAAATAAACATCAACAGTACTTTCTTCTCTCACAGAGATCGGCCATTCCCCTCTAGAAGAGCTCTGGCCAACACGACTAAAGCTCAAAGAGAGAGTCGCGATCGTAAATGGAGAAAGCGCAAGGCAAGAGGAAGCTGGAGACCGAGGACGAGGGAGTCGAGAAACGTCCTCGGCTTGTTTCGGAAGAGGAGGCTCCAGCACTTACCAAAGTAGCTGCAATAAGGCTTAGGGCTGACTTACTTGTTCTAGGTCTCCTCGGGAGATCGAAAAGTGTCTTGAGGTTGAAGAACATGTCCTCCCGAAGCCCACTTGGGATCCTTTCCTCGTAGACTAAAAAGAAGCATCCATGAGACTCGCATGCCTCCCTCACCTTGTCACACCTCTTTACCTATAGCCAGTTGAAGCTGATGGGAATTTTAGAACTGGAATTGTTGTTTGGTCATTATCCATCTTGGTGTCTGTTTAATTAATGTCTTTTTATTCTATCCCTGTCTTGTGTAATGTTTGGTTTCTTGTGTAGTTGAGGATCTCAGTAGTGTCGTCGAGGGTTGTTATATAAGTGAAAGAGCCAAAAATATTAAAATGTTATAAAATCTTTGGTACATTTTAAAAATTATGTAGAACTCAAATTTACTTTAATTTGTACAACAGATATTCAAATACTATATGAGATTTAAAAAGAGGAGGTCAAGTTCAAAAGTTTATTTTAGTTTGAAACAAGGGAGGGAGCATGGGGGCCTCACGATATTAATATGGGAAAATTAGGCTAAAGCCCATGTACTTTGGGGATTCAACCATTTTAGGGCCTGCTGTTTAAAAACTACTCTTTTCGTCCTTACTGTACAAAATAACCAACCTTTTTAGTCCCTAAAAATCAACAGAATTTTTTTTATGACCATTATGCCCTTCTTTTAAGAAACTAACCCAAACCAATACCCAAACTCAAATAAACTGAACCAAATCATCTTGAACCCAATCGATCTAATTAGTAAAACCTTTCATCTTCCTCCATCTTCTCCAAAAACTCAGGCTCGGGCTCCGACGACGAGCTCGGGCTCCTGCCGGCGGGATACTCAAGCGAGGAGTCAACCAAATTTGCCAAATTCGAGGATGGGATGTCGAGTTGCGACTCGTTAGATTTGGAACCCGTCGGTGAGTCGGTGGTTGATGGTGTCAACGAGTTCGCGATGGTCGGTGCGGTCGTGGGCATGCGGATGATGATGAGGCCCTTCTGGATAAGGGCGGTAGTGTCCCCGAAGATGAAGTCGACGGTGCCGGAGATGAGGGTGTCCTGGTAGCCGTCTGGCCGGATGTAGATTAGGGTTAGATTAGATTTTGGGTTAGTTTATTTGGGTTTGGGTATTGGTTTGGATTAGTTTCTTAAAAGAAGGGCATAATGGTCATAAAAAAAATTCTGTTAATTTTTAGGGACTAAAAAGGTTGGTTATTTTGTACAGTAGGGACGAAAAGAGTAGTTTTCAAACAGCAGGCCCTAAAACGGTTGAATCCCCAAAGTACAGGGGCTTTAGCCTAATTTTCCCTATTAATATTGGAATTGGACCTGTATATTGGAGAAATTAGGAGTTTTGTCTGCTAGTAATGATTTATTTATTATAGAGCTTGCAATTAATCGTCTAAAAAGTTTTGTAGCAATAGGACGTCCATCAATTAATATCCCAACAATAATTTTTATATCCACCAAACTGCAATTAGTTGGCACTGGCAATAAATGGCCGAAATTCATTGTTAAAATTTTGGTACTGTATGAATTAATTACTTTGAAGTTGAGTTGACTGAGACTACAAAGTTGTTTGTGTCAAGTAATAGTACAACTATATAGATATATCTCTAACTCGGGATACTTTTTTAAGTTTGGATCATTTGATGAATATGGAAGATATTATTGAGAAGCTGACCTAATTACGAAATGAAGTAACTAAATTGATGAACATTACAAATTTTATTGGGTTCACTTGGTATAGATGGATTGCTTGCTCCTCCACGAGATCAATGTCATTGGATGGTCCTGTAAGGATTTTTGTAGGAGGGGCGAGGCCAGATGTGCATTGATGTAGGCCAGAGAGAGTAGTTATGAACCCCAATTTATAATTTAATGCAATTGAGCAGCAAAATTTTCTGGTCCACTATATGGTTCCATGACAGGGAATCATCATCATCGCTGGCCTTCTCTTCCACGGCTCTCCGTCCGTGGCACAGATTGGGCCATGGGCCAGTTTCTTTGTTTCACGGCCCAGTAAGTAGAAACCGGAGAGACCAAACACGAAACCAAACCGTTTTGCCATATACGACGGCACAGAAGAGGCGTGGTTTAGTGATATTCGGACATCTTGAAGGTAAATTATACGAGTATGTTGTAATAAAATGATTCTAGAACTCTCATTATTCTTATAGCCTATGAAGCACAATGGATTTTAAGGAGATCGAAATTCTGTAAAAATTTACCTTACTACACACAAAAAAATCTGATACATTGTGGAGCATATCAAACCTTATTAACGGAAAAAAAAATTCAATGATATTTTTTATATTTGTAGTATTAAATCTAATAATATTAAGTAAATTTAATTCTATTATTATATTAACCAGTTACAACAATTGTAGATTCACCGGATATAGACATTTCCGGGAATTTCACGCTAGTCGTGGGATTTTTTTTTTGTGGAAAAAAAATTAAAAAGATAAAAATTAATCTTTCAGAAAATTAATCTTATTTGGGTGGAATTTCAGGCTAGTCGCTGAATTAATCTTTGATTCATTGAGAAAATTATAATTTTTCATTGAGCTCCAATGAGTCAATATAAATTAAAATGATAAAAATTACTCTGTTAGGTGAAGTAATGAGCCTCTCAGTATTATGATGCATCGGTTAATCTGTACGTCAGCAGAATTGTATTAGAACAGCTGCTCTATGACAGCTTGTATTTGTTTATCTTGGAATATGTATCTGGTACTTGTACACCATAACGCATTCGTTCTAATGAGCTGTACAGTGCTTTCACGGAAGCAAGAGGGCTTCTACGGCTTCCTTCAGGGGACGGGTTTCTTAAAGAACGGATGGTCGAGGGCTTTTCGAGCAGTTAAGCGTTCCGAAGGATCATATTTCAGAAGGCCATTCAGCAGATCAATCAATACCGGACTTTCGGAGCTTTGCACATGACGCAGTACGAATTCCTACATGACCAATGTGCACACCTCAGCATGAAAATTGAGGAAGTAACAATCATAAATAAGTCCAGAAGGTTTTTGAGGAGGAACTTCTGTTCGGAAAAATCAACCTGAAGAGGACAGTGGCCGTTCACAAGACTGATAGTGTCTCTAGAAAAAGCTCCTTCTGGCCAATTAAGTGTCCATCGCCTCGCGGAATCTTCCTTGTTTACCCACCTGTAAATACCAAATTGCTTAATGCATCAGTAAAAATCGACATGAATTCCTCTAATCTGGTACATTAATAGTCCTCAACCACTTTGAGACGCTTACCTGGTCCTTTGAATCATGTCCATGGGAAGACTGCCTAATACCCTCTCCATCATTACTAGATGCTCCAAGTCCAACTCCTGGTTCAAACTAAACAACGCTTGACCCTTGACACAAACAAAAATATATCAGAAAACAAACCGATTAATTTCAAAAATCCTTATGATCTCTAGACAATGACAAGACTAACCGTGCACAACTCGGCAAGGACGCAACCAACACTCCAAATGTCGCAGGGAAAAGACCAGTCTAAGCCTGTGATGAATGTGAATTACAGTTGCTGAACTTAGTAAACAGGGCAAACTTAATTTCCCCTCAGTAACTTGTTGGCTCGCCTTAGCTAGCTTGCCTTAGTTAACTGCTTCACGAACAGTCTTTGAAAAAGACAGGAAAAAATTTCATTTACAAGGTAATGGTCACTCACCAAGAACGATCTCAGGTGCCCTGTAACTTCTTGTGGTGACAACACTGATAAGGTGCTTGGTCAGAATCCGATGTCGATCATGGATAGAAGTGCCAAAGTCAATGAGCTTAATGGCATTTGATCTTGGCAAGTACTTAAGCTGCACTTCATCAGTGGAACACCTCTGCAACACAGCATATATTTTGGACCATCATACCAGAACTAAGAATTCCACGAAATGTACATATCAGAAGGCGAGCTAACTACCTCGCGGGCTTGGAGCTCTACATAGTCAGAAGATACGAGGAGAATATTTAGTGGCTTAAGATCAGTGTGAATTATTTGCGAATCGTGCAGACCTTCAAGATATGAAAACCAAGAAAATAAGCAATATTAAACAGACGAAGAAGAGGAAGGTCCACTGGGATTAAAAGGAATTTCCGACTCACACGCTACAGCTTCCAAAAGCTGACGTCCAAATATCCGTACAAGCCCCAACGGGACTGGAGAGCAATTATTCTTCTTCATAAATTCGCGTATACTTGGTCCAAGCTTCTCGAAAACCTGAAACCAGAATCCAGATAATGTCATTTCATCAGAATTCCATCCGTTAAAAACATCACCAACGAACCAAGAACAAACTGCAGACAAATCAAATAATAAACAACACCACATTTCGGATACTCACAATGCAATAATGATTGTCGTATGCGAACGCATCGCGAATCTGCACATAGCTGCATAACAGTGCACAAAACAGTAAAATCACGAACCACCAATACAGAGAAACCAAGATGAAGGAGCCAAAACGCAAGAGTCAACTACCGAGATCTAGTTTTATCGATCTTAGCGAGGTGCTGAAGTAGAAGTATCTCGTACTGTGCAGCATTGCCATCTCTTGAGCTCCTCGAAATCTTAATCGCCACGGACTCCCACCCCTCACGGTCCCAACACTCGTAAACGATCGCATGGGAGCCTGAAACACTTGAAATTTCAACGATGAGTCGGAATCCACGTCAAATATACAAATTATATCTGACGGTTTGAAGCTAACCTTGTCCAATGCACCTCTGCATTATATCTGTCAAGAGATAATTAACGATTATAAGTATATCACATAATTAAATGGTGAAAATGAATAAAAAGATATTAATTACTCACATCTTGATGTTAGGTTATCTCCGACCCTAAGCACGTCAAGCCCGACGGGATGATGACGTTGTCTCACCGGCGGCAGCACCGCAACCTTCCGATTCAACCAAAGAAAAAATATAAAACTCTAAGAAACAGGAAAAGACAAACAAACGCTAAACTAAAGGAAGAGGAAATGGAGAAACCGACCTTCGGCGCCGAAGTCCCCGCTTCCGAACTGAGTCGAGGCTTCTTGTGGACTTCCACGTCCTCGTTCCCCAACTTCTTCTTACCTTCCGCTTTGTCCATTTACAATCTTGAGAAAAGAAAAGCAGAAAAGAGAGAACTCTCTCTTTCGTGTTTGCCGGAGCTCGATCGGAGGGAAATAACCGATTTCGGTGAGAAAAGAAAGCTCCGACCGAGAACTCTTGTTATTTGACGGTTATTTTTCCCGGGCTTTCTATTTGGCGTATCCTTAACGACTCGACAAGCCGTAGAACAAATTACATACGATAAACTATTCTTGAATTATTCTACCCAAAAAAAAAACTATTCTTTAATTTTTGTGATTTGTTATTATGAATTTTCGTGTCTTTTAATTTTTGAAAATATTTTTTCTGTAAAAAATATTTGATTCTATTATGAAATAACCTTAATTTCGAGCAGTAAAAAGAGCATTTTACGTGAGTGAGATCACTCACTTGTTTTACTTAATTTAATTAGAGATTTTTTTTTTCAAAATTATTTATTAGATATATACAACCGAATCAACTCAAATAAGAAAATTTTGATGAAATATTATTATTACTATCAACAAAATCCAACTTCATCATAAAATTATATTACCAACACAAATCTTCGGTCCACGAAATTAAGTTTGATTTTACCGGAAATTTAGTGGGCATGAAAGTCACTACTCAACCAACTAAGAATATGTACCGAATTATTTATAAAGGTGAGTTATAAGTCTTGTGATATGACCTAGAATATAATTCACCACTTATCTTATAGTTTGACAAAGAAAGTGCTATTAGTTATTTGGCTAAATTTGTTTTTGCCACAATTTTCTAGAAGAGGACCCATTTTGTAAAAATGAATTACTTCTCGCTAGTCAACATTCAACTTTAATGGTTCGTGATTCATATAAATATTTTTTGAGGGGCGATACATGTAAATTGAGTCTATGGCATGGTTAAATAATTCAACAAGGAAAACAAATTTACTCAACTAACTGGACCGTTCATATTTCCGATAAAATTAATCGAATTTTTTCCTGGAAATTTACATATCAAAGAAAAACTAGTGTCCATTATGTGAACCAATCAAGAAAACGCAACAAGTCAAAGCTTGGGTGAGCAAGTTACTACACCCTCGCAAACTAATTACAAACTATTCCAAAACAAAACATATGACCAACAATCTAGCCCCTGAAGCCTGAATCAAGTAACAAAATGTTGCAAAGAACGGAGCGGAGTTCAAATTTATGAACCGTACCATGATTCAAATAGAGAAGAGTTAAAAATACACTAATTAAACCCGAGTTTTTCCGACAATAATGGTCGAAAAGTAAGATCAAAATGATCTAGTGCATCACCCTTCTGGATGGATCAGAGAACCTGGCAGAGAAGGACCTACTAAGCATATCCGGCTCAGCCGAGGACGTTCCATGATCGAAGTTCTTCAAATACGTATCCGGATCATAAGAAGCTCGAAACGTCATTGAACCGCCACTAGAGAAGAAGGTTGATCTTTTCCCATCTCCCTTGATCTTCCTCCAGAATGTCTGCCACCTTCTCTTAGCTTGAAGAAGATCCTTGTGAGTTGGATATGATCTCACAGAGCTGCTCCTGCCCAGACGGATGACTCTCTCCGTGGCTGAAAAATTCGGCCATCTCTTGATTCCCATGGTGGAAGAGGTTAGGAGAGGAAAGGAGATAGTTCTGGTTAATCAAGAAGTGGTTCTGCTTGGTGGGTTTTATATAAAAGGTTGAACCAGATTCTTGGTTGGTGAGACATTAAAGTATGGACTCAAATGATGTGTTTAATACTTTAATGTCATAAAATTGATTGTTATTGGTGTTATTAAAATGTAGGACTAATTGGCTGGTTGGTTTGGCTCTAAACTATTGATCCAAATAGCCAATGAAGAGGATAAGAATGGTGTGAAGCTCGGCTGACTTTTCCAGACCACGTTTATCTAGAATGGACTCTGTTTTTTTTTCAATACCGAAATGATAGATGTTCTAAAAGTAGTAGTGTTTGATGAAGCTTAAGCTAGCGGATCCGAATCTTTAGTTATGTGTATTCTTTTTTCGGATTAACTAATATATATTCGAGTTAGATACAAACCTAAAAAATATCAATCACATCAGCTATGAATCTAATATCAAACCCGTTATCACTTTTGAAATTTCATGGTTGACAATGTTGACAATTTTCACCTTATCACCTTCAGCACACAAGAAAAACTTGGTTCAAAGAAATAATCAAAAGAGATGGCTTGGAATCCGGCTGAAAGCACTCGTTGGCGATAGCCTTTGGCAAAAGGTAGGATTAAAGTAAGGGCTAATGCCAGTATTTGCAAATAATATTATTGTATTGGTCCTAAAACGGTCGCCGAAAGGGTCCATTTTCTGTAGCTGCGTTGCTCTTCCCCCCTCATCTTGCTTTAAATAATATTCCCCGATCCGTAAACAATGATTTCAAAAGTATGACTTGATATAGGCGAAATTATAAAGACTCGTACTGCAATTATAAACTAATTACGTAGTTTTGTCATTGTCAACACCAAACAACATTATACTAGAGAAGAATCATTAAGAGGTGTAGTTGCTCCAATGATCAATTTGGTAGTTAGAATTATATTCGCCAACTGGGTCGAGTCACAGGGCCCACAGAGGCATCTTTTAACTCGAGCTGCCTGTGTTCAATGCATGCACAAAACGGCGTAGGATATACAAAGTACAAACTTGGATTAGATGATTCACTGATGTCCGTATATCGGGTGTCTCTTAACCGAATCGTCATAGGATATTCTTGTGCAGCACCAGACAAATCGACATTGATTGGAAACAAGTTGAACTTAACTAGCAAAAGGTTTCCTCCTTAAGTAGACAGAGAATTAAAAATGACAACAAAACAACATCATATAGACAGGGGACTAAAGTTTACCTGACTAACATGCTACCGAGTGACAGCATCTAAAGGTCCTCACGGGCGACCATTGAGATGGCTCGGATGTTGCGAATGAGCAACTGACCTCAATTTTTCGTAAGCATCAGAGCAGGCATGTGAATAGTCCGACATTGCACGGAAAAGCTCAGGCAAACGAATCTTGAGACTCCCTAGTGACTTATCTCTTACCTGAAGGCAGTGCCTCTCGTGATCTTCAACCTCCTGATCCAGTCGCTTCTTAACACTCTCAACTACAACTTGCCTCTCTGCAATCGGATCTTTCGGGTTAGACTCTTCGCCCATTTCACCTCCAGTTTCGTCAGTTGGGGTTCTACGTTGCATATACTTCTGGTACCAATCTTCAAAAGCCTGCTTCTTCTTCAAGTACTCCTTCCTCGTTTCCTCACATTTCTCCTTCAGCTTCATCTCTACTTCCTGATGGTCTATGATGGTTTTGATCACAGCCGCAAAAGAAGTGATTGCAGATTTCGCAAGCTCGTCGGGAAGCTTTTCAAGATGGTCATTCCATGAATGGAGGAGTTGCTGGATGGGAGGATTTGGAACTCTTGGTGGCGAGGTTACTTTCTCTTTTAAACTGCTTTCTATGGGAATGAGATTTAATTTCAACCAGCTATTAAGTGTCCGAATATATTGCTTCTTGTGGGTCACCATCTTCTCAAACTGTGAATTCCAATCTTGGACAACTTTGTGCAGTTGTTTCGTGCGCTCGTGATGGTATGTTGTTGTTTCCTTCACATCGTGAGCAACATCGAGGGCCTTGATATCAGTAACGATCTTGAGCTGGCTGTCGTGATGCATGGACATGCTAGTCCACATTTTCGCTATGCTGCAACATTATGAAAACATGCAGCAATTACTAAGATCCTGAGATGGCGAAACAAATCACAATACAACACAGAAAGAGAAGCTTGAGATGTGGAGCTCTCTCTGGTTTTTTCTATCCAAAACTTACCCATCAACAAGAGCAACAAGCTTTGGGTAGAGCTGCTCATCGCGTATGTGACTGACTTCTGAAACAGTCGAATCCAATGACTGCACATCAACAATGTATCTCGTGTGGAGATGACTCACGGCTGCTTTTGTTTTCTCCAACGATTCAGCACTGGCACCACGCTTCTTTTGCTTGTTCAGAAGAGCTACCTTCCTTTTGTACTCGAGCTTCATATGTTCACCTTGCTGATCAAGCCAAAACAGGGTTCTCAGATTAACCAACAGACATAACTCAATAACAAACTTGCTGACACTTGTAACAGACTGAAACTGCCATCATCATACAAAATCACACTAGAAATCACAATGTACCTTAACTTCATCATAGAGCTTCTTCTCCCACGCCATCAACTTATCCAAAACAGTAGCATGAGTCTCGAAATCTTCAAGATCAACCTCCTCTTTACCGCCTTCACCCCCAGCCACGCCTTTGAATGACTTATTCCATGTGATGACGCGCATAACCCTAGCGGAATGATCAATGTGCCCTGCACCAACACCGCACCAAAAATACAAATCAGCAACCGAACAAACCAGATACAACCTGCATCCCAAACACAAAGCCGCAAACTTCAGAATCAAAAACCTCGATTATCCGCAAAATTGGAATGGTAATGCAAGCGGGTAGCCTCGAGCAGCTTGGAAACCTCCAGAGCACTCTCAGACGCCCTAAGGAAATGGTCATCAATCTCTGCCAGTACCTGCATTAGGTTAACACTACTACTACTATTACCCACCATCGGCCTGCTGCCCCCCACCATCATGAACTCCGGGGGAGCCGTCTTGGAATGCTCAATCGTCACCTTCCCATTCCCATTCCCATTAGCCACATTTGCCTCCGCGCCCTTCACCACCTCCTCCTCGGCCCTCTCCGGCGTCCTTGGCTCAACCTGCTCGGAAACCCTGCCATTCCGCTCCTCGTCTTCCTCTTCCTCCTCGTCGTCCTCGTCCAAAGAAGGGCCGGGCATGGAGTCCACCATGAAGAAGTAGTCCCAGGCCATGCTCTTCGCCTCAGTTCCACCATGGGGCGGCGGCGGCGGAGGGGGAGGAGGCGGGGTGGCGGGGGAGTCCATCGGCCCCCCGACCAGCCCATTAACACCACTCCTCTTCCCTCTCCTCCTCCCATGATCCAACTCCTCCTCTTCCTCATCCTCCTCCGCCTCTTCTATAACCACCTCGCTCGTCTCCCTCCCCTTCCCCTTCCCCTTCCTCACCCCTTGGGCCTTCTTCATCATCTCCGGCATGCTCACCGCGCGCTTGATCGGAGACGGGGAGAAGTTGGGGAGGGGAGGCGGCGGCGGGAGGTTCTCAATAATCATCTGCGGCGGCGGGGGAGGCGGCTGGAGGAGATCGTCGCCGGCAGAGACGGGAAGATCGTGGGGAACCTGGTTAGGAGCCTCGCCGTGGGCGTAGTCGCTGAGGGCGGCGCCGGTGTCCTTGAGGGCGACGGAGAAGCCGGAGTGACCGGCGGCGAAGGCGTTGCGAGCCCCAACCGCCTCCTTCATGAGGATCTTACGCTCCTTGCACCTCGCCACCGACTCCTCGTTGTCCACCTTCGACTGCGCGCACCCCATTTTAATTTTATTTTAAATTTTAAATTTTAAATTTAATTTTCTCCGTGGGCAAAGCAAAGATTGGGTTTTTAGAGAGAGGGTATAGTACTTGCTCTGCTTAATAATGGAGAGAGAGAGAGAGAGAGAGAGAGAGAGAGAGAGAGGGTGGAGGCTGTGTGCAAGGTACTGGTTAGTGTGCAGTGGCAGTGTCAGTGTGTGTGGGAGAGAGAGAGAGAGAGAGAGAGAGAGAGAGAGAGAGGGTTTTGGGGGGAAATGCTTTTTTGGAGGGGTGCATGTTTTTAGTGTTTAGTGTACGCCACGCGCTTGATCTCTCTCAATTATTTTAGGTGAGAGGACTGAGGAGTATGATTTTACTGGTTTGGGGCATCATTACCGAAATTTTGACCAAATGACCACAAAATTCAAATTGATTACCCAACTTTTTGAATATTTATTTTAGAAAAAGTATTTTTATATATTATTAAATTAAAAATACGAAAATCATAAAAATAGTTTTTTTCATGTTTTTTGTTTTTGTACACCACGGGAAATGAATTTCGGTGTACTGTGGGTTACAATTTTTTTCCCGCATAGATCTATGGTTAAATAGTTAATGATATTGATTCACTTAATCCGATAAAATAGAACTATTTAAACCAAGCATATGATGCACCCTCCTTTATTTCAGAATCAACAAATCCGGAATTTAATTTTGATATTTTACATACTTGTGGAATTGTTATTTTATCTATAACTAACACATTTGTTTAAATATTTGCATTACTTATCATTATTTTGTCAACAAAACTATATATTAACACGTAGAAAGAATATCTAGAGATGTGTACCTGATGATCTCCGAAGAGTTTTGTCATTATTGTGCAATTCATTTGTATATTTCAAATTAAAGTTAATAAATCATTTACTTTGTTTGTGCTCCATTTTAATAAAACAAATAGTAAATTATATGACAAAAAACGTAAATCATTTTTACCCGATAACTGTTTTTTTAAGAAGACCCGAATAACTTAACTGTTGGGGAGGAGAAAGGGGCCGTGGTGCGTCCTGTCCTGCACATCGGGGAGGGGTTTGTTTAATTTATAACGGTCACAAATTTTAAGGCTATACTGTGTCGTTTTGTTGTTTGGCGCGATAATCGAGCTAACGTTATTTCTCGGTGGGGCCGTTTTCGCTGCGATTCCTTTGATTGCTGTTTTTGACGTTTTTAGTCATTCGGCGGTGGGATTTTACGGTTACACCCCTGAGATAATTTTGCCTGTCATCCCATCTAGTTGGGGAATAATACAAATAGTCCTCGTAAACCAATTATCCGCAATCTGTGTTTTTTTGTTAAATCACCCAACTAATTCAAATTAGGTATGATCGACTCAAAATGATAACAAGAACTTCCTTATAAAATTAAACAAGACTACATTTTTTATGTTTCAAATTCAACATAGTTTGTTTATAATAATCTATGTCGGTGGTACAAGTCATCTACCATATGATAGTTTCACATACCAAATAATATAAGTGTCAGAGTGTAACGGGACCGTACCACACAAAGTATATAATTTTTGTGTGTTGCGCTTAAAACTCGTACAAAATATGCTAAAATGGGAAGTGCTGGTTTGCTTAGACCTTTAATTATGATACCAATAGGTTTAATGTGATTAGGCGAATTTGGTCAGGACCATTACTCTGAAGGAAAATGAGCAAACCATCATAATAATACTTGGAGGCCTACAAAGATGCTGGAATTCTGAGGATCTGTCCAACCACCAAGGCCTATTAGACCACCTACCGGCTACAAGAGTGCCAGTGCTGTTTTTTTATTTACTCACTTTTGTAATAAATAATTTGTTTTCACGTTATCTTTGTCTT
The DNA here is from genome assembly GCA_012979155.1 of Hypericum perforatum. Lineage (NCBI taxonomy): Eukaryota > Viridiplantae > Streptophyta > Magnoliopsida > Malpighiales > Hypericaceae > Hypericum > Hypericum perforatum. The sequence goes on along the minus strand of SOPF01027231.1, from coordinate 32,490 downwards.
TTATCCATTTTGGTTAGTGTTGTCCTCACTACTTGTTATCGTGGATTTCGATATATTTTATTTAAAAATATAATTTGAATATAATTATTAAATAATTAATGAAATAATAAAATAATTCTAAAATAATAAAATAATGATTTGAAAAAATTAGAAAATGAGATTAAATTAAGAACAGATTCATAATAAATTAGAAAATTACATTAAAATAATAATAGAATACATACACAAAAATAAATTAAATAAAGTAAACTATTTAAGGATGTACAATCGACATAAGCTTCAACTCTTCCTCTGCTGAAATTCGTAAACTACATAAAAATTAAAATATATATCTACCTAATAATAATATATATATAACATTTGTTAAAATTAATTGGTACTAAATGAAACAAAATAGATATTATTTTTTTTAAATAAATCTAAAAATAAGAAATAGATTTTTAATTATAGCTCAATCAAAAAATAGCATTGGACCAATCTCCACGTATCACGTAGGATTATTCGTTCAACAGGAGCACTGCGTGGCACGTGCATATCTGATGCCCATGTGACATGCGAGGATGGGAAAGAAAGAAGAGAGAGAGGTAAAAAAATAAAAAAAAAATTTAGGACAAATTACCCTATAGTCCTTGGTCTTATCCGAATTCTCATGTCTGGTCCCTCTTTTCTCATAAATAATTAGCAATCCCTATTCTTTTAAAAAATATTGATCTCGAGTCCCTAGCTGACATCATCAGTCTTTTGTTTTAATCATGTAAATAAAAAAATACCCTTACACAAAAAGCAAAACAAAAAAACACTTAAAAAAACAAAAAACAATACCAAGCGGTGGGCGTCCAATGTCAGTGAGGTTAGAAACCCAGAAGCCAGAGGCCTCCGAGGAAGTGGTGGTGGTGGTCATCGAGGAACCCCAGCCAGAACCTGTCGTGGCTCCAGAACCCGAACCCACGACCTAGGAAGAGGAAGTCGTTGTGGCGGAAGCCAAGGCGGGGGAGGAGGCCTTGGACAAACTTGGTCGGGGACCTCCCCGATCCCCAAAAGAAGACCTTGGACGAGCTCAAAGCTCTCATCCAAGAAGCCTTCAACAAACACGAGTTCACTACTCCCCCTGCGACCAAGGAAGCTCTAGCCAAAGAGGAGGATAAGTCGGCCAATGAAGAGCCCAAAACCGACGAGAAGGTGGCTGAAGCAAATGAAGTAAATATGGAGGAAGAAGTGAAAGAGGAGGTTCCACCCCTATTGAGACTACGACCGAGGTGACGGAGACCAAAGAGGAGGAAGTGAAGGAGGAGCCGACGGTGGTGGTGGTGAGGAAGTGGTTATTATTGTTGACGAAGATGGCTCGGAGACTATTAAAAATTTGGCAAGGGTGATCTAATGACTTAGATTTGTATGGGTATTTATGTTATTTGTTCTCCTTCTCTTTTTTTCCTCCATATTTCCTTTCATTTCCTCTCTCCTTTGTTCTTCTTTCTCTTTTCTATCTTATTCCCTTCTCTTTCACCTTCCTTGTTCTCTCTTTCTTTTTCTTTCTAACTCAAATAAAATCGACGATGATGAAGATTAATGTCAGAGACGGAAGATGTTATATTATATGGCTTTAGAGTCGATGATGCTAGTAGAAGCATGGATTTGAGATGATCGATGAGATCTCATTGACGACTGGTGAGCTCATCGGTGAGATCTCGACTCCAATCTTTACTTCTCTTTTCTGACGCAGTATCTCTATAGCAACAATCTATCCAGTCGTCTAAATAGTAAACTGAATTATATCTGAATGACAAAATAAGTTATATCAAATAGTAGACTATGTTATATCAAAATGATAGACTCGATTATGATGATCAATGAGCTCAATGTTGAGATTCTGACTCTTATCTCTACTCTCCCTCGGCTTGATGTCTCCACGACAATAATTTGTCTCGACATCTAAATGGTAGATTGAGTTATATCAAAATGACATATTGAATTATATCTAAATGATAGACCCAATTATGCTTAAATAACAAAATGAGTTATATGTAAATGACAAAGACATTATTTTCAAACTAGCATGAGTACATCATTATAGAATAATATTAATATGTCATTTTAGACTAATAATAACATGTTATTTTTAACTATTATACCATGTCATTACTAACTATACCACATCATTGAGATCAATATAAAATATGTTCTTTTGACAAATAGAAATATGTCATTCCGATCAATAAAAATGCGCGTAGAATAATATAATTACTATTTTGTCTCTCACACTTCGATTTTATAGAAAACAGAAAACGTGTATAATGTACTTAATTATGTCTCCATCAAGAGCAATCCTTAATTAAATGATCTAATGAATAGAATTAATTGTTGAAGGAATCTACTTATAAAAAAGAGAGAGAGGATTATTGCACAATATCTCTTTCATTCTTATATATATATATATATATATATATATATATATATATCTACTATATTACTATTTATGTGATACTTAAAATGTTACAACCGAGTACCAACAAGGAAACTCAAGAAATTTACCCATCAACATAAACATTTTTTTTCTAAAAAAAGCATAAACAAATTACTTTCTGTAAAAGTCAACTTTCCAAAATTTTAATCATTTTATATTTTACGGAATCAAATTTGTCATCCCCGTAAATCTGGAAAGCTTTACTATTGAAACCCTAATAACAAATTTGAAATTTCCACCAAAAAAATAACAATCTTGAAATCATATAAAGTTTCACAGCGGTGTATATTATTAATAGTTTAATACCAAATCAGCTATGTATGTAGGCTCTCTTAAACGACACCGTCCTTGTGCATATTTTAAGCACCAACTGTCCGACCCCAATTTCTTCGCGCTTCCAATTTGAAAACTTCTGCGCTCCCGGACGACGTCGCGTCATCCACTGACCGCCGCCGGGAAACGGAATTAGGGTTTCGCCGACCGATGGCGTCCGACGCGCCTCGCCTCCGTGTCGATCAGGTGACCGCCACAAGCTCTCAACCGCGAATTCTCGAACCCGTATTTTCCTTTTCTTTTTTTTTTCTTGTAATAATATTTGTCACTCCCATCCAGTTCTTCGCCTTGAAGAAGAGGAAGGGCTCATCCCCGGGGCTCAAGGCCGGGAAGAAAAAGGCCGAGAAAGATGCGAGGGTGGCAGCGGATGGGTCTCCGAGCGCCAAGGGCAATCTGAACAATTTCTTGGTGTCCTCCTCGCAGGAGGCCCCCGCCACTGCTGCGGCAAAGAGGGGTTTGGTGTTGGATGCTTCTAGGGTTTCCGAATATGGAGGTGGAGATCACGAAGGGGTTGGAAGGGTTCGGAAGGAAATGTCTCAAGGTTCGTCCAATGCGGGCTGCATTCCCATGGAAGGCATCAGAAAAGATGAGAGTACCTTGGGGCCGAATGGTGGGAACCCGGAACTGAAGCAGTTCGCCAATGACTTCTTGTCGCTGTATTGCGGGTAATGTAAAGTGATAGGCTTGAATTGGTGGACTTTGGGAATGGGTTGTGGTGGATTTTTATTTGATTTGTTAAGGGTGTGTTATATTGTGCAGGGATTTGCAGTCGACGGCAACTTCCCCTCCGAAGACTAAGCTTGGTGATCAAAAAAGACTTGGTAGTCCATCATTGATAGGTAGCGATGATAAAGAGTCTAAGAGGAGGCGTTGTTTAGCTAGTCAATTGGAATCCAAAGCTGATCCAGCTCGTGCTAGCGAGAACATGGCTGAGGATTTGCAATCTGCTGTAGCTGTTAAAACGGGGGCATCTTTTCTCGATGCCTCGAGAGGGGTGAGAAGCTAGTTTTAAGGTCTAGGTAGTCTTTTCTGTGATTCTGTTCCAAAACTTTTGTTGGTTTCTTGCAGGTTGTTGGTGGAAGTGTTCCAGCTGAGATTCAAGGAAGTTTGAAAAAATGTAACAACGGGAAATCAATTGTAAATGCATCTGAATTCTTGACACCAGGCTCATCTAAGATGAAGGCAGTTGTTCATGGAACCCCAAAATCATCACGCGGAAGCTCAATGTTTTCACCAGGGGAGGAATTTTGGAATGAAGCATTTCAGGTTGTTGATGGGTTATTTCCCAATGAAGACGGTGTCTTGGCTGCTGAAGATGTGAATTATGGTGTTGGCAACAAGATCCATAAACATGCAGAACCTAGCGTTTCTACTAAGTTACCGAGGGGGGATGGAAATTGTTCTTTGGGCAAAGCGTCTCCACTCCCCGTCAAACATCTTGACTTTCTGTTCGAGGGTAGAAATATGGATGCTAATCTAACCAATGCCAACTGTGACGCACACAAAGCTGCTGAAAAATCTGAATGTGGATCAGTAGATCTCAATGGTGTTCAAGCTGCAGCACAGTGCAAAAATGAGACAGATGATGAGATTCATGCTTTCCCCGTAGTTGAGTCCCTTCAAGTGGCAGAGAAAAAGGAAATAGCATCTGTTGAACAAGACTGTTGTAAAATTAAGTGCAGGCCACAAACTTCTGAATTTAGGAAAACATTGGTATGTAACAAACCTGGTGAAGCTGGAACACCTTCGAGCTTTCTTGCACTTGACGACCGACTAGATTTGAGCAATTGGCTTCCTCCAGAAGTTTGTAGCATCTATAAAAGGAAAGGAATTTTGAAACTGTATCCATGGCAGGTAACTTGGGATTATTGAGCAGTGAAGCTCTTTAATTCTCTGAATCTCTTCCCCCACATGAATGCATGTTTGTGCTCACCTTTATCATTTTTGTAGCCATCCAACTGCATGTACATACTACATATTTAAGCACAATTCCTGAAATTGCCAGAGATACTCTCCCATCTTACCAGGCTATGGGATTTCTTTATTTAGGCGCTTGAATCTCTGCTCAAATTAAAAGCTGTTGTTTTATAGGTATCTTATAACTTTGTTCATTCCTTAACAGCTTCCTCCATTTCCTAGCCTATAGGCCTCCTTGTTGATGATTTGAGAGTGTCATGGGCAAGATAACCCCCAACCAATGCTTAGTTCATCACATTCATTAGATTTGAATTGTGCTTACTGCTTATGCAGGAATATATAGATCTGTCGAATATGACTTAAACTTTCCATAAAAGATTGTTCTGGCACTCTGCATCGGGCTTTCTCTGTTAATATAGAAGTTGTTTCGAGTTGTGGAAATGCAGTATCTCGTTGGTGCTTCATCTTTTCGTTCCATTTAATCTTGTTCCTGTACAATGGTTTTCAAACAATTCTTTTGCTTTAGGTCGACTGTCTCCAAGTGGATGGTGTTCTACAGCGACGGAATCTTGTTTATTGTGCATCCACGAGGTACTTGCGTCTTGCTTGTTAGAGACTTAGAGAGAAGTTTCATTTCACCATCTTGTATTTAACTTTCCTGTACTTTTTTATTCTCAACAAAGTTTCTCTAGGACTTTTACAGTTCCTTGTTAATAGACACGTGGCATAATGATCTTCATGCCTAATGGAACTATATTTTTTATAGTGCGGGGAAAAGTTTTGTAGCTGAGATTTTGATGCTACGGAGGGTAATATCAACTGGGAAGACCGCACTGCTTGTTCTTCCCTATGTGTCTATATGTGCCGAGAAGGTGCTTCAATGCTTGCGCTTTTGATTAACAAGTATTTTTCCTTTCTGTGTGAGATATTTGCATGATCTATGAAATCAAATGCTTTCCTCACTGTTCCAGGCAGAACATTTGGAAGGCTTGCTAGAACCACTTGGCAAGCATGTCCGGAGTTATTATGGTAACCAAGGCGGTGGAACTCTTCCCAAAGATACTTCTGTAGCTGTTTGTACTATAGAAAAGGCAAACTCTTTAATCAATAGGTTGCTGGAAGAGGCTCGTCTATCAGAAATTGGTATTATTGTAATAGATGAACTTCACATGGTATGTGTATTCTTTGTTTCAAACATACAACTTACATGCTATTGATTATTTCAGCTGTAAAATGCAAGATGGCAGTTATCGCTTCACGAGACTTCTATTAACGTTCTAGCTTGTGAGCTGTCAGGTTGGTGATCAGCATAGGGGCTATCTTTTGGAGCTGATGCTTACAAAGCTTCGTTATGCATCTGGCGAAGGTAATGTAGAATCAAACAGTGGAGAAAGCTCGGGAAGCAGCACTAAGGGGGATCCTGCTCATGGTCTACAAATTGTTGGTATGAGCGCCACAATGCCTAACGTGGCAGCAGTTGCTGATTGGCTTCAAGTTAGTATCACCAAGGACAATTTTTGATACATGTTTCAATTATTCTCTGATGTTCTTTTCACTGCTGGCCCACCTTCCTGTACATTATTTACCGAATCCTGTTTTAATTTGAAATATCTGGCAGGCTGCCTTATACCAGACCGAGTTTCGACCTGTGCCGCTGGAGGAATTCATCAAAGTTGGCAACACCATTTACGACAAGAAAATGGATATTGTTCGAACAATCCCCAGATCTGCTGATCTGGGTGGAAAAGACCCAGATCATATTGTTGAGTTGTGTAATGAGGTGTGGATGGCTTATCCTTTCACATATCTTTTGGTGTGAGTTCGAAGCTTTAAGCAATTTGTCAATGTCTTTCAGATTGTTCAAGAGGGCCATTCAGTATTGATTTTTTGCTCCAGCCGGAAAGGATGTGAATCAACTGCAAAGCATGTGTCAAGATATCTGAAGAAGTTTTTAGCTAACTTGCCTAATGATGGTGAATTCAGCGATGTTGCTTCAGCCATCGAGGCATTGCGAAAATCTCCTGTGGGTTTGGACCCTACACTGGAAGAGACTCTGCCTTCTGGTGTTGCCTATCATCATGCTGGTCTCACTGTATGGTTTATCATTTTATTTCTCTCTATTAGACATCTTCTCTTTTGCTCTCTCGTCCTTTCTGTGAGCTTGTATTTGACTGTTTCTTTGTTGCATGTGATCAAGTGGTATATGCTGTGATTCTCACTTGCTGAGTGCATTTTCCTGCAATAAGTACCACAATTTTCATGCTATCCATGCCAAAAGGATTAAATGACTGATATATTTCATTTTCATAGGTTGAGGAGAGAGAAATTGTTGAAGCGTGCTATCGCAGAGGTCTTGTGCGTATCTTAACTGCTACATCTACTTTAGCTGCTGGGGTCAACCTTCCTGCCAGACGGGTTATTTTCCGACAACCTAGGATTGGTCTTGATTTTTTAGATGGCACAAGGTACAAGCAGATGGCTGGCCGGGCAGGTCGGACTGGAATAGATACCAAAGGAGAAAGTGTATGTTTCAAAATCTTTAAATTTTATGCTTTTTCCGGAAAGTACAACCTTTTCTGCCTACAACAGTCATTGTAGGAGATGCAGTCTTTAGCAGGAGATGAAAGGTTAATTATCAACACTAGCTTTATTTAATCTTCTGAATAATCTATTAGGTGCTTCTTTGCAAGCCAGAGGAAATCAAGAGGATTATGAGAGTTCTTAATGAAAGCTGCCCGCCATTGCAGTCTTGTCTCTCTGAAGATAAGAATGGAATGACACATGCAATATTAGAAGTTGTGGCTGGCAAGATTGTTCAAACTGCCAATGATATTCATCGTTATGTTCGGTGTACCCTGTTAAATTCCACAAAACCGTTTGAAGATGTTGTGAAATCAGCTCAGGATTCTCTTCGGTGGTTGTGCCATGGCAAATTTCTTGAATGGAATGAAAATAATAAAATATATAGCATCACACCTCTTGGCCATGCATCTTTTGGCAGTTCTCTTTCTCCTGAAGAATCACTTGTAAGGATTTCTAGTTTTTGGTCCATTCCTTGTTTTCCAATTCCAAATGATGTTTCGGTTGTAGTCTCCCAAGTTGTCCTGTCCTGAGCCCTAATCTCTGCCCCTTTTCTGTTATAATAGATTGTGCTAGACGACCTTTCCAGAGCCAGGGATGGTATTGTACTTTCTTCTGATCTTCATTTGGTGTATTTAGTCACACCTATCAATGTGGAGGTTGAGCCAGACTGGGAGTTGTATTACCAAAGGTTCATGGAGCTATCAACTCTTGATCAGGTACTCACATCTGCATTTATAAATGTAGTTTAAGTGCTAATTGAAGTTTTACTAGCTTGATTGTCTTGCTATGGTTTGCAAATCAAATTAGGCAACTAGTGCCTGGTTGTATTTACTTTATGAAAGTTGATGAGCCACCAAGAGCTTCATGATTAGTTTCTAAAAAAAAGGAGCTTCATAATTGAAGAGGATTGAGAGAAAATTAACTGATCAGTTGAACTGCACTCTAAACCCAGTATGTTTGTTTTCTAATGTGGTTACAAATTGTGTCCACGGATGCTCACATGTACTGACTCCACCACCATCTCATGTTTTTGGCTATTGTACTCTTGAAAGTTGGTCTAGTTTTCTAATGCGAAACTGGATGCTATAATTTTTCTTATGAAGATTCATAATTCAAATTGTTATCTTATTTTTTTATGTCGAATAGTCGGTTGGAAATCGAGTAGGAGTTTCAGAACCGTTTTTGATGCGCATGGCACATGGAGCACCGATGCACTCCTTGAACATATCTGCTGCTCAGAAGAAAGGTATGCGGGGCAAGATGGGAAACCAACCTGGAACCTTGCGGAAGGGTATTGTATCAGATGAGCAAACCCTTCGAGTGTGCAAAAGATTCTATGTTGCTCTTATCCTGGGAAGACTGGTTCAGGTAGTCAACTGATTCTTTTGTCTTATACATGACTAACAAGAAATAACCAATAGGTTAATCTATAATTGTATTTCTTGTACCTTAGAATACTGCAGATCATGATATCTTGTCCGCTCTATTCCACATTTAGTAGCTTAGCAGATGGTCACAATTGAATTTCCCTTATGATTATGGCTTTGTGAGGGCATTTTATGATTTATCTTCTGCTCAAGGAAACACCTGTGCCCGAGGTCTGTGAGGCATTTAAGGTTGCCCGAGGTATGGTTCAGGCATTGCAAGAAAATGCTGGAAGGTTTGCATCCATGGTTTCCGTGTTTTGTGAAAGGCTTGGCTGGCATGATATGGAGGGTTTGGTTGGCAAATTTCAAAATCGTGTTTCGTTCGGAGTTAGAGCCGAGATTGTGGAACTCACGACAATACCTTTTGTAAAGGTAATGGCAAGAGACTCTGATTTGAATCACTATTGATCTTTGTTTACATCATCTCATCTTGTGCTCCAAATCTGATTCCTTAGGGTTCTCGAGCTAGATCACTTTATAAAGCTGGGCTGCGTACCCCACTTGCTATTGCCGAGGCATCTATTCCAGAGATAGCTAAAGCAATTTTTGACTCTTCAACCTGGGTTTTACAAGGTGAACAATTTGTAGATCATATCAGAAATGCCTCTAGCATAAGTTTGCATCTTATTTCTTCTGAAACTCATCGCTAGAATCAGTCCAAGTGTTTGCCATTTTCTTTTTTATACTTCCCGTTTACTTGTTAATTCCAGGATCTGGAATTGTTGCATTACAGACTTTTTTGTTTTATCTAAGAGTTGTTGATCGTGCATGGTTAACATAAATTATTGAAATTTATTTCATCTTGTACTGACCTGCTTCTAGCTTACACTCTGACCTTAAGGGATAGTTGCTTCACATACTTGTGTTGTTTAGTCTCATTGTCTGTTGGTGAATCTTTGCAGAAGGTACTGCACAACGACGTGTACAATTGAGTGTTGCAAAGAAAATAAAAAATGGTGCACGCAAAATAGTTCTGGACAAAGCTGAAGAGGCTAGAGTTGCTGCTTTCTCAGCGTTCAAATCACTTGGATTTACTGTTCCACAGTTCTCTCCACCTGTGCTTCCAAATATATCTGAAAACCTTGTTGGGATGGATAGTAGTCCGGCTTCACAGGTTAACACCTGCGAGGTCATCCTTGGAGTAGGCCAAACAGACGCTGCTTCTTGTAAGATGTCCACAGAAGACGAGAATCCCAACATTGTAGCTTATCAAAATGAAGATGAATTGATTAAACGACTAGATGTAGAATTGGTTGCTGCACCAGTAGTAGACTCCACAAGTTCCTTGTTTAACTTTGGTTCTAAAAGACCCGTGACAGTAGCTATTCACTCTTCGACACATGGAACTGAGTTTGATGTTGCTTCCTTTGATAGCAAGATTCCAAATATGATGCCTTTGGTACAACACGAACCGAATGGTGATGGTAACTGGACAAAAAGCAGTGCCGGAGAAAAGTATCCTTGTGGCACTAAAGACATTGCTTTTGACAAAGGCCCTTCTAATGCAAGTAGCATGTGTGGTGGATTTGATTCCTTCTTAAATCTCTGGGAGAACACCAAGGAATTTTTTTTTGACATTCACTATAACAAAAGGACAGATATAAATTCCTTTTTTCCCTTTGAGATACATGGTATTGCCATCTGTTGGGATAACTCTCCTGTGTACTACATCAATCTTCCAAAGGATTTGATGAAAATTGACCCCTTGCCCACGAGTGCATCTGGCGGGGAGAGTGATGACAAATCCCCTAAGAACTCGATGGATACTCTAAGGTGTAGGTGGAACCGGATTGGAGAAATATTGGGGAAAAAGAATGTGAGGAAATTTACTTGGAACTTGAAGGTTCAGATTCAAGTTTTGAAGAATGCAGCTGTTTGTGCTCAAAGATTTCGCCAAATGAACCTTTCTCGGGATAAATTGTCCCATGAACTTGTGGATGGCTCGCACCTCAGTTTGTCCTCGGTTCATGTTGAAGCAGGAATTGATTTGGCCATTGCAGCATGGATTCTTTCGCCTGATGAGGAAAAAAGCTCCAACCCAAAGCTTGAGAAGGTAATTTTGAAAAAGTACAAGATCTTACAAGTAATTTGGCCAAATGATGGTAAATCAACCGTGAACTGAAAGTCTGTAATATACTAATATTGTTGGTGACAAAATGCAGGAAGTCAAGAAAAGGCTACCTGTTGAAGCAATTGCAGCTGCTGACCGTAGTGGCAGGTGGAAGAATCAGATGCGAAGAGCTGCGCATAATGGTTGTTGCCACCGTGTTGCGCAAATACGAGCCTTACATTCTGTTCTGTGGAAGCTTGTCATTTCTGAGGAACTTGTTCTATCGCTCGAGAACATTGAGATACCTCTGGTAAATGGCTGATGTACTTCATCAATATTTCTGCATACCTCGGGATATAGTATGAGACTTGAGCAATAACAGACAACTGATTTTCTCAATACATATATATTAAACATGTTCCTGGTTTTTTTTGAAATATAGTGTTTTCATACTGTTATTTAAGTTTTTTTACCAACTATGATTAAGGTCTCTTCTCCAATTAGTCATGCACACAGACAACACAGTGGTGGTTGCATGGATACAGCTGAGAGAATGATTTCCTAATATCTGCTGAGTTGGACCAATTGATGACATCAATTCCTTGAGTTTGATTCTTTCGAAATTATAGGTGAATGTTCTTGCGGACATGGAACTTTGGGGAATAGGTGTAGACATGGTAGGGTGCCTTCATGCACGTAATTTGCTGGCACAGAAGCTAAAGCTGCTCGAGCGGAAGGCATATGAGATGGCTGGTATGAAATTTTCATTGTATACAACAGCAGACATTGCAAATGTACTGTATGGACACTTGAAGCTACCCATACCGGAAGGACACAATCAAGGGAAGCAGCATCCTAGCACAGACAAGCATTGTTTGGATATACTAAGGTTTTATTCTCTTGTACTGAACCTCTCAGTAGATATTTGAAGCTGGAATTATTCAGATCTTGTCTTAGCACTGGTGGCATGCTATTTTCTTAACGATGAATCACCATAATAGTGTTCAGGATCGATCATAGGCATGGGCCAGCTGTGTCTTCCTTTTCAGTCATAGAGCAATTTAGTTTTGGGGGATTCTTGTTGCCTTATCCTTCCACCATCTCTCGTGAATTTGGTTTTTGGTCTTCTTTTGACCTATGTTCCTTAGATTTTTAGTGCCGCTTGATTTTACTATTTTATTTCTCAATGAAAGTATCATTCATGTGGGATTTTATACCTTTAGATTTTATGGTGTCTATCTTTGTGTTTCTGACTTTGCTGTGTTATGGTGAGGATGGCTTTATCTGTTACTCAAGCCTTGTTGGTAGGAGAAGTTTCAGCTAGTTGAAACAGTTTTCAACTGGCTTTTCTTGCTTTCGAATAGTCATTTTTTATTGTTGGTTCTGTAGTTTGATCATGATTCTCGTGCTTTCTGTTTGCCGGTATAACTCCCTCAGATACCTCTTGGGAAAGTACTCCAAGTAGCTATGTGCTTCAGATCTTCGTTCTTCTGATTCTGTTTGCATATCTTCTTAAATCATGGATATAGTCTATCTTTCACTCATTCTTTTTTGTTTTTGTGGGTTTCAGACATGAGCATCCTATCGTTCCAGTTATTAAGGAGCATCGGACATTAGCTAAGCTTTTGAACTGTACACTGGGTTCAATCTGTTCTTTGGCCAGACTATCTATGAAAACACAGAAATACAGTGTGCATGGTCACTGGCTGCAAACATCCACAGCAACTGGGAGGTTATCAATGGAGGAACCTAATCTACAGGTCAGAAAACTGTTTACTCTTTTTGTTTATGTGGAAGAATTTACTCAATTCAGGCCTTCCTTTCTGATGCAGTGTGTTGAGCATATGGTTGAGTTTAGCATGTCTACTGGTGAATATGTTGGTGATGCTGAAGGTGAACATCGCCACAAAATAAATGCCCGGGACTTCTTTGTTCCCACTCAGGTAAAGCTAAGATGCTTTCCCTTTTGATATCTAGTCTATCAAGCATTATCATGGCCTTCAATTTAAAGCGGGAAATGTCAGTGTGAATTGTATTGTCCACATACAAATAGCACATTATGGTAATCTGCTGTTGCTGGTAAGACACAAGATGAAAACTTGGAAGTTTTTCTAACAATTGTTCCTTCCGCTGCATAACTCATTATGCAAGATGCTATCCCTTTTGATATGTAGTATATCATGCATAATCATGGCCTTTAATTTAAAGCGGGAAATCTCAGTATGAACTGTATTGTCCACGTACAAATAGCACACTATAGTTATCTGCTGTTGCTGGTAAGACTCAAGGTGAAAACTTGAAAGTGTTTCTAATAAGAGTTTCTTCCGCTACAAAACTGATTATGGTTGCAGGAGAACTGGTTGCTCTTAACAGCAGATTATTCTCAGATAGAATTGCGGCTGATGGCACATTTCTCCAAGGATGCTTCACTAATTGAGCTCCTAAGTAAGCCACATGGCGATGTTTTCACATTGATAGCTGCACAATGGACAAGGAAACCAGAGGATTCTGTTAGTGGGGCTGAACGAGAGCAGACCAAAAGGTTGGTATATGGGATTCTTTATGGAATGGGTGCTAGCACTCTCGCAGAACAACTTGATTGCAGTGTGGATGAAGCTTCTGAAAAGATAAAGTCTTTCAAAACTACATTTCCTGGTGTTGCATCCTGGCTTCGAGAAGCTGTTGCATCTTGCGGCAAAAAAGGGTGAGGAAGCACTTTTGTATTTTCGCCATTGTTAAACTTCTTCTTTATATGCTGTCCATTTCCACTTATTTACATTGCTGAAAATTTTCCATTAAACTCTTTATCAACCTAATTTTCTAGATTGCATAAATAATATGAAAGTTGTCCTCTCTTGCTTGGTATGTTTTTTAACACTTTCTTTGCTTCGTACTAAAACTATTTCTCCTTATGCCCATAATTAAGTTATCTTTATTAGTTGATGAGGAAAGTTGAGACTTGATAATATTGGCCTTTGCTTTGAGATCCATTCGTCCAGGGAAATTGTTCAAGTGTTTCCTATTGATTGACAAATTCTAGACCAATGAACGTACTCTTTGCTTGTGACCAGGTATGTAGAGACCCTTAAAGGAAGGAAGCGATTCTTGTCAAAAATAAAGCTTGGTAACAAAAAAGAGAAATCTAAAGCCCAAAGACAGGCTGTTAATTCAATCTGCCAGGTATCATTAAGCCGATTTACAAAAAAATGAGAACTCAATTATTGTACATCCTAAAAGCTTTGTTTTTCAGGGATCAGCTGCTGATGTGATTAAGATAGCAATGCTAGATTTATACTCTGTAGTTGTCGACAGAGTTGGCCCATTGCCTAGCTCTTCAGTTGCTACCACGTTTAACATGCTGAAAAATCGTTGCCGTATACTCTTGCAGGTTACTGTTAATTTCTACAAGTCTTGCTTTTCACGTACATTCTAAAAGTTTCTTGGCCTTTCAAGTTGATGAACTTTTTACGGTAGATCTAATTGAGATTTCACCACCAGCAAGATTTCAACTATAAATTTGTATCGACTTTACAGGTGCATGATGAATTAGTTCTGGAAGTTGATGCTTCAGTGCTGAAGGAAGCTGCTTGCTTCCTAAAAATGTGCATGGAAAATGCTGCCTCCCTCCTTGGTAAGTAATTCACAAAATCATCAATGCTATGTTCTTCCTTCTGTCAAGCATCTGAGTTGTTTGTGCTGCTTTTCAGTTCCGCTGCAAATCAATATGAAATTTGGGAGGACATGGGGATCACTGGAGCCTTTCCCTATGGATTAATGTTCAAATGAATATTATGGATGTGTATCTTGACGGACCAGATTGTTCTTTAGCACTAAGGCAAATTGAAGTGCTATTATCCAGGCAAGGTCCCGGTGAATGATAATGTCATGCAGCATGCTAACCCTTACCTTGCATCATGTTGAAGCTTGTTCAGGAAGAGGATTTGATAAGCAATATACAAGGGCTTCTTTGAGGTTACCAGATTGGCAAGAGATGCACACCTGTCTCAAGTTTGAGCTTGAGGGAGGAACGTGACTGTGTAAGTGTGTGCAGATGCTCTACGTCATACCTCTATGCCACGCAAGTGTTGGAACATAAGAGTTGGCTATGCCATTGGCGTTCATCGTGTGCTTGTTATGAGCAGTCCTGCCAAACAAGCGATTATTGGCTGTTCAAGTCATTATTTGACGTAGTCAGATTATGCAGTAGCTGCACACCCGGCTAGTACACCTTTTGATGTTACCATCCAATAAATTTGGCATCAGAGTTTGGCCACTAGCAGTTTGATGGTCTGGAAGAAGGTAAAATCTGACTAGCTTGCTCTGTCAAGTGGAGGATCCAGCTTGTTAAGCTGCCGTGTATTACAAATCAATCAATGGAAATCTGAGATTGTTTGAGCAACCTTGTGGTGATGACATTGGCTCTTCCTTATTTGTGAGATGACCTATTGATTGTTTCATGTGAAGCTAGGCCGACACCAATTCTCTGTGCCTGTACAACAAGTTTAATGTTGATGACACAACCACATGGGTCCACATGGCTGGGCAGCAAGACAGACGGACTGGTTTGTAGCGTTTAAACTGGCAGGTCGTTGGACAGCTCAACGTATGGCCGGCCGGATAAGGGCTCTGGCAGTGGGGGCGAGCAAGGCACACCTAATTCTTGGCTGTCAGTGGTTTATCTCTGTTGAATGGCCATGGGTTCGGTTGATATTTCTTCAGGACTTGTTACCTCGGGTATTGTTGATGGTAGGGAATAAAATGTAATTACTTCTCGTAGGTTTCTTTCTGACAGCAATTTACATCCGGAATTTCGATATAGCCATGATTATGGTACATACCAAAATGAAATCCCTTGTTTACACTTTCATGTGCTTCTCTGTTCGCTTATCTATTTTCTTGACGCATCAAGCGCTTACGTAGGTTGCCTCTTTTTCGTTTCTCCGGTACATATTAGAAAATTCTTCATAAAAGCTCTTGAACATTTCGAATCTGTTCGAGCAGAAGACTCCGATCTTTATTTGACTGTATGGAGAGTGTCTACACGAAGGAATTTAAGAAAGAGGATAATAACCATATGCGATATTCATAAGCTACATAGTACATGCTAATAGTCCAAATGCCGTAATAATACATGGAGACTTTGTTGTTATAGTACAGCCATTGTATAGCACATAGTTTATGGTTCAGACTTATGCAGAAGTCTGATTCGGTGCCCAAACAATGTGATCCTGAGGAAGGAAGTGGCAGATAGGAACCGTTCCAGGGTTGACTTTGAGAACCTGGAAAGCGACGTGCTTCGGGTTCCAGGCCGATGTGTTTGTGTGGCAGACGGCCACTGCTTCGGCCCTTGTTCCGTCAGCGCCCTTGAGAGGAACCATGTACACCTCCGTGCTCTGTGATGTGTGGCAAGAGAACACGGCATAAGGGTAGTTCTGCTTGTGGCATGCTACAAATTTGTGACCTGGAACCTTCTTCACCCCCTGCTGAATTGTATACTTCTGCAGCTTGGTCTCTCCTTCCACCTCTGTGGAGTAAGCATGGACACTCTTTCCGAGCTTCGAAGTGCTGAAGTCGATCATCGACTCTAGGGAAGTAGCGCAGTATTTCTCCTCGCCTTTGATTCCGGAGCTCTCACATTGCTTGATGGTGTCCTTAATTATCTCGGATTCCAGTGATTTGGGTTTCACTGAGTACTCGCTGTAGATCTCCGGCAACTTGTCAGATGAGAATGGTACCGAGTTGGCAACTTGGCGGGGTAGAAAAGTTGCACCGTTTGGTCTCTCGGTGAACTGCAGATCCATTGTGTGGCCCGAGTGCAAGTCCTTCTCCAAGAAAAAGAGGGCTACATTGGGATCATCATGAAGTTGAGCTTCAGTTGCTGCATAAGAGTACTCGAAAGGATTCGGACCCGGCTTCACACCAACGTAAACCGGCTTGCCGCCCTTTCCTCGGCTCCTAACAGTTACGCCTCCTTTCCCAACTCCGACGTGGGTTCCTTTCCCAGGCTTCCCGGTGTGGACACCTACACCGCCTTTTCCGACATGTACGGAGGTGCCCCCGGGCTTCCCATGGTTTCCCGTGTGAACGTTTACGCCTCCTTTGCCAACTCCGACGTTGGTTCTTTTCCCGGGCTTCCCGGTGTGGACACCTACGCCGCCTTTACCGACATTTACGGTGGTTCCTCCCGGCTTCCCCGTTCCTGCATGGACATGAACTCCGCCTTTCCCCACGCCAACATATGTGCTTTTCTCGTCCTCTAAGTCTGCATTAAAATCTCGTTCTTTTACAATAATGCAAGACTCAATAGGCATTTGAACAACCAGTTCTCTTAAAAACTTGTAATAAATGACGAGTACGAACCCGGACGTAGAAGTTCTCTGACTGCTTTTGGCATTGGGGTATTTGGAAGAACAGACTCCCAGTAGCCTTGAGGTGATAATTCAGCATGGCTTGCCACTACTGCTAACTGCAACAAATGCAACTACATTATTTCTAATATAACCCAAGCAAACCATATCTCGAGTTCTAACTTAACGAGGTCTCGAGTTCTGAATCATTCGTAACGAAATTATTTACTTGCAAGAAAAAAACAATAAAACTTACAGCAACAAGAGCAAGAGTGCAATAGAGATGAAGCTTCATGGTGAGTTACTAAAGCAAGAGAAGGAATAGTACGTACTTAAACTCGAATGATGGGAATTGGCAAGTGGGTTTGGGTTCATTTTATAGCGAAATGTTGTTGGTTATGATTTGCACGTAATCAATGGTCGGATTGATGCACACCACCTGCAATGACTTCTTTAATATCCTCAACTGCCAATGCCACTTCTACTTGAATGCAAAGTGTAGACTTAAAGGGACGGTGTTGAGCCTAATCAATGGGAAATTTTATTTTGCTCATCAGTTTGGTTTTTGTCACCCACCAATCGGTCCTTCCCTTGTGACACAAGTAGCCTAATAAATTCAAATTGAGTCAGTAGAACTTCTTAAAGATAACAAAATCTTGCATTAATTAAGCATTGTTGTGTTTCAAAAAATTCACAATGATTAATCTAGATTAACTCTCTTACTAGTTGAACTTAATTAGAAAAACTCCAAGTTGACATTTTGCCTTGCTAAAAATACCATTATAAACCCACTTACAGTCGTGAACGATAAAAAAAGATGAGCACGGCTTGGGATTGGATTTCGAAATTTTAACAAGTAAAAGCAAAATAAATCTATGAACAAGATTTGACATGTCTCAAATCCTCTTAAAAGAGAGTGGACAGGTGTCCTCGATACACATAGACATCTGATATATGATTGTTATCGGTTCCCAATTTTAAATATTAGAAATTTTATCAATAAAAAAGTTTCAGATTTCAAAGCAAAGTGTTGCGCCAAATCAATGTGAAAATTTATATCGGGCATTTGCTCATCAGTTTTGATTTTGTCACCCACCAATTGGTCCTTGCCTTGTGATACATACAAGTAGCCTATCCAGCGAGCATGTTATTATTTCTTATGTTCATTGAATCCGGAGGAGGATTGACAATGTTTTGTTTTTCCTCCAACTGATATGGAGGCATCTTTAATGGCGTGGACTTTGTTGTATCAGAACGAATAAACAAACAACCACCTTATTTATTGAGGTCAGTAGAGGTTGAGATGTGCCTCCTTACATGATTATGAGCTTCTAGAGCGACTTACGACAAGGATGGATTGCTGATTTCATGCATTATGTGTAGTGTATGCATTATGTCTTATTGATGAACAAACACTTAGAATAACTTGTAAAAATGTAACTTGTAAATTTTTTGTTTTAGTTTAATTAATATGTTCTGAATTTAACCTCCTGGAAAGATAGATGTGTTAAAAATTTGTCCAATTTTTTTTTGTCACGATTTAAATGTCCATGTAACTCAATATGAACTAATAATCCTATTGAGGATATAGATAAAAATACAAGTGGTGTGAATAAAATTATTAGTTTCAGTGGATCTTTGAAATTAAAGATTTTTTATATTTCACGCGTCGTTACCATTTTGTTCGAAACAAAAAACATTTTTAACTATTTATCAAAATCTATGAGTTTTTTTTTTGAAATTTCATAGTCAAATTACTTGTACAAGAATGTAACTGATGTTTTGGGCACACTGGATCTTTTGGAGTTGAAGAATCTCACCTAGTTTACCTGTGTTGTTCATTTTATTCGAAAAATATGTTTTTAAGATACCGGATAGTCTCACCCAAAAATGGAGAGAGATTGTCGTCATGCCAATTTTTGTTGTGATAAAACTGAACTATCCCAAAAAATGTCTTTGTCAAATAGGTCATTATAAAGAACAGATGTGGATACATGGACATGCTCGGTGGACAATTTTGTTTTGTCAATGTGGTCATTGCAGTGTAGAAATCTAAGTGTCTAATAGTCTATGGTTTAGAGTAAACCCTAACGAGTGTAGTAGTCAATTACTTGAGCTTTTTCAATTTACTCTTCGAAACATTATTTCAACCCACTTGCATGCGCGATTCGCAGTATCTTTTCTCATTCAATACACGCAATTTAAACTCTATTACACCAATATCTTAATGTTAAATTTTGATCAAAAAAAAAATCTTAATGTTAAATTTTTTTAACACATTTTAGAAATTTAATTAATTAACTAAACCATTTGTTACCATCCTTCATTAGGATGTTGTTTTAGAAATTTTGTCATTTTGTGTTCAGCACAGAAATCTCAATTCAATTTAGTTTAGAGATTTTTTTAAATTTTTTTGATTTAATAATTATTCAAATACTAATTATTTTTAATGAAAAAATGATCATTGTTGATGGTCTTATTGCTTGTGGGCTGGGCCTGGAAATGTGTTCCACGATTGGTAAAACTACCTTTCAACCTAATAGCAGCCCAGGAAATCTGGGCCTACTCGTATATCGCCCTCGGCCCAGGAATAGATTTTCTCAGAATTCAACTTGAACTTACAATTATCTTTATTAAGTAGGTGTGGTATTCAGATACTAGTTGAATTTGATCAAAATAAAAAATTTAAACGGTAGATGAATTAAAATCAAAAGATGTCAATTTCACTATATTTTTTTCCAATTTCTCCGATGGAGTTGTGTTGGACGGACATCCATGTTAATCTCAGCGTACCCTTATTTTTGCAAATATGTTTTTTTTGTGTGAATATGGTGAGTGGTTTTTACACTCATTCCTTGATTTTTGCAAAGTATGGGAATGTCGGTTATCCATAATTCTTCGTTTTTCTATCATGAAATTATCAATTCAATAAATTAAATATAATATATTTTAGGAAGGCCCTTTATAAATTTACAATCCCATAAACATAAGTAAAATATGACTATATTTTTGTGAGTGCTTCCTTTCGATCCATTAATGTATTAAAAATCAATAAATTTTATGGCCCCTAAATTGCTCTATAGCTCATTGTTAAATGGAGTACACATCACATATGCACATTCACCCTAGTGTGATTAGATGCCTAAAGTATGCTTCAAGGAAATTTGTGTATGATAATAGCAAGCTTCCTATAAATGTCTATAATATTTATATATTAAGCTTGAAGGCAATTCGTGTCTGATAATATACCAGGTCTATATTGGAACTATATGCTATTTATTCGGATTTAAAATCAATATAATTTTGAACGATGAAAAATTTAACCTTACAAACACGTCAATCAGAGTCCTCATGCGAGTTATCCTAAGAAAACAGAAGCTTCTCATCAAGAATTAAAATTTCCGACCTTTGAAACTTCAATTTTTTACTTAAAAAAATGAAGCTTGGTTTCAAATTTCTTCCACATTGGTTTACATTATCTTTCGGCTGCTCAGTGTACTTTGAGATTAAGGAATCATAATTACCATCAATCAATTTGTTACCTTTCTTAGAAACCTAAATTGGAGATCGAAAACAGCCTACGACTAGACCGGTGCTTCTGATCAATTAGAGATCAAGTTTGTGCAAATTAGTAATTAATTAAAGGCCAATCTCCTCCAAAAATAAAAAAAAGGGTTGTAGGGCAAAATATAACTTTAAAGTCATGGAAAAGTTACATGTCCACGACTGTCTAATCAAGCTTTATGTTGGTGGCTAAATCATTATTTGTTTAGCACAAGCCAATTAGACAAAGAAATAACTAATTATAAGTGACCCACAATGATTCTGGTGCCCTTTGGATACATGCACACAATTTTGTTCTTTCAAGTGCATCGGGAGTGGAGGAAATGATTTTGATAAAAAAAATTCCGACATTCGAACATCAATTTATCAGCATTCAAACATTTAAAAGTTGTAAGAAAAATAAATCTGGGTGCATCACATGACAGATTCTCAGAAAGAACCGATATGCTAGAGTCACCTCTTTTTAAATTTTTTTTTAAAATCTTGAAATTGAGAATTTTTTTTTAGTATGTTATCCATTTTTGAACGTGTCCAATGAAGTTACGCGTGATTTTTTTTAAAGAAAGTATTAAATTCAAATTTTGACTAGATATAATTATTAGTGTAAATTTTTCCTTTAAAAACAAATCCTAAAAAAATTGAAATGGCTGACTAAGTTCTTGTGACATGAAACAAGGAGTCATGCAACAACACGTCACAAGAACAACTTAACACCTAATCTAAAATTTATGGTAATTGCACTTATATATTAAATCTATTACTTCGAGCCTCGAGATATAATCTCGAACAGAAAGAAGTCCAATTCGTTGATTTTGTTTGGTTCTCTGGCTTTCCCGGATTGATTGCTTTTCTTGTTTTATTTGTATCTTCTTACTTCTATTTGTTATTCTGTTTTCTATGCATCGTGGTATACTTCTCGACTAGATGCATTCCTGACTGCTACATGCAAATATAAAGAATATATTTTGTTAAACTTTAGAAACAGAAAAACAATATGCAATTACTTTTTTTAAAATATAATTAGAGAGTAATCAACCCCTGTCAATAGTAGTTAACTAGATTGGTGTAATTTCCTGCTCGAGAATAAATAGCGTAACAAGAAAACACAAACTTTTAGTTGGTATAAAACGTTTCATATTTCTTATATTGAAATGTGTGATTGTGAATCTTTAATAGATACACTAATCACAGAACACCACGTCATCGTCACAATATTTTAACTCATTTCGCTCTTTCGGAGCCGAGAAGATTATAAAATTACCACATCTAATGGATGACAATCTACTTAAGTTTTTAGTACAAGTAAAATATTAGTGTCAAGTCGAGATCACCTGAACTAAGCGCGAGAAGACGACATGCAACTTCTTTGCTTGTACGGTCAATTAATTTTATATTCAACAAGTCAACCGACAGGTTACTCTATTATTATTGCTCTGGCTTTTCTCTTGATTCCGAGAGTTATTAATAATTCAAAATTTGAATAGCAATAGTGTTAGTATTTATTCATAAAATTCTATTATGTTTCAAAAAATATCAAATTTAAATTAATTGACCTATTAAATATCCCAATACCAATTGAGAAGTTTTATTTGCTTTTCGACTACGAAACTTTATGCTATACACCGCAAGCTATTTTAGTTTAAAACGTTTAATTATAACATAATCTTAATTTGGACGGATATATATATTTCTCATTGTCTGTAAAATAAAAGAATACTTTACTAGCAGTTAGTTCTAAACTTCAAGTTGAAGGGTTTCTCTGATAGGCTTAATTTTTTTTAGACAACCCATCTTTTACTTATAGTATTCCTTTTCAAATTTTGGTGCATTTGAGAGTTTAGGTTATGGAATATAAAATTTAGATGCTTACTTTAGTCACTTTCTTCTCCAGCGTCCCCACTTAGTTTCGGTGATGATCAGATAGATCAATTTGATTACTATATCCCTAATGCACTTAACTTTACCAATATAATATGCTAATTATTGATTAATGGAGAAGATAAAAGGATTGTCCTATATTTTTTTCTGATAAACACTTAGTTGTAATAGTATAAGGAAAAAAAAAACTTCTTACGATAATCTTTTAACCAAGTTTGGTTGCAATTTCTCACGAGAATTCAATTTTCATTTTGTTTATAATATAATATGTATATATGTGTATATATATATATATAAATGCATATATGTATATATATGAAATTTAATTTTGCTTAAAAGAACAGATTTTGATTGAGGTGGCCCGAATTTAAAATCCTAAAAGTGTAACAAATTACACTTATCAAAAATAATTTAATCATGTATAATCACAGTAAAATTAACAAAAACGGTGACCAACTTATCACTAGTCTAGAATTCTATTCATGGGGTTGGAGTGGAGATATCGCATGCGAGTTTGGATTTCTATGGACAATGATGGCAATGCTCATAAGGTGCGTTACCTGTTTCGTTAAACTCTATTTTATATTAGTTGGCAAAATAGTTGTAGTTTACAAAAACTTGATTTTATTTGAAGTAAAGAAATTAGTTTGAACTTTGAGACAAACTGTGTTAAAGACTTCGGTAAATAAAGTTTTGTCGTTGTTTATCGTTCGACCTGATAATATTTATAAGGGAAAAATTTACTTTAGTACCCTGTGGTTTCACGGATTGACACTTAGCGACCTGTGGTTTCAAAGTCATCAAAAACAATCCTGAGTTTTCAAAAAGGACCTCATGGTCAGCTCCCTTGCTGCCCGAAACTCAAATGACGTCGTTTTGGTATTACGTGGTACACCATTTGGACAACTCCTGTCTTTAAGGCAAACTTCAAAATAATCCTAACTTTATTCATATATTTAAAAATACCCTCTTCTTCCTTAAAAAGTCAACAACGACGAGATAGAAAACCCATCCTCATCCACCTCACCACCCATCGCCCTCATCTCCATAAACAATCTCAACACAACCCCATCATCCCTAAGATCCACGTCACCAGAAATCAGCGTGTTGTAAGAAACCATGTCCGGTTGGGGAATTTCGTCGAACAGGTCCAATGTATCCGTCTTTGGTTTCGAGATTCAGCCTTAAAGGACTCACTGTGGTCTCAATTCTGCCTCCACGACCTTGGCTCTCTTCTCCCATCGAGGAGGCAACTGTGGCAGTGACATGAGGTAGGGTGTTGGAGTCCCTCGGCTAGGGAGAGTAGCTTTGGTCGCAGCGAGGAGAGGCATCGGGGCTGCGGACGGAGTAGTTGTTCTTGAGGAAGATGAGCTGGCTGTTGGACTTCATGACGTTGAGGTGGTGGTTAAGGAGGTTATTGTGCTCCGTCAATTCCTTTTGGCAGAGATTAGGAGAAGGAGGGCAATAGAGATTCGGAGGAAGGAGGACATTGATATTTAGAGTTTCGGGTTATTTGAAAAATTAATAAACTAATTTGAATTATTTTAGAACAAAGTCAGTAAGATACGTCAGCAACATCTTCAAAATATAACTCCTAGTTGGAATATCACGTAATACAAAACGACATCGTTTGAGTTTCGGGCAGCAAGGAAGCTGACCGTGAGGTCCTTTTTGAGAACTCAAGATTGTTTTTGATGACTTTGGAACCACGGGTTGCCAAGTGTCAATCTGTGAAATTACAATGTATTAAAGTGAACTTTTTCCTATTTATAATTCATGCAATAAAAGCTTAGTCTTATATTTTTAAATAATGGACGTTCCCACGTATCTTCACCACAACGCGTCTGATCAATTCATTGATTTAAAAAAGACCGTTAAATGAAATAAATGAGTGAAGGAACCTACCGGATGTCCTATTTGTGACTCATACACAATGAACCTACTTATTCTGTATTTATATATATATATATATATATATATTGTATTGTTTATAAGTACTTATATATATTGTATTAAATTATTTTGGGATGTATATAAAAGGTTACGACTGATTTGGCACTAAAAAAATAATTTCATAAAAGTCAGTGGCGGGGACTAGTTCCCAAATGGATTGGTTCACACACGTAGATGTCAGTGTGTGACTACTAGCTTTAAGCATTATAGAGTATGGCCATTATTCCATCTCATGTGGGCTATAAGCCTTAAAAGATGGGCAGGTAAAGTCACCAAGTTAATGGAAGTATTGTTCCTACCAAAAAAAGTTAATGGAAGTATATTGTACCTTTTGAGGCATATATTATTAAATGTCTAAAATGTGAATGTGTGTCGATCAAGCTAGTTCATATGATAAAGAACATGAATTTACAAAATTATTACGAGCTTTATTTACATTGAGTTACATTCTAAATAATGGTAGCTTGTAATGTCTAAGTTATATTTGAAGAATATAACGTGATATCAAAATTTTAGACGAGGGAACATTCTTGTTGAAAATTGTAATTACAAACCATGCAAATTTCGTCCCGTTTATTACAATGAGTTGGACTCAACATTCTCATTCATCTATTGGGAAAAAAAGTGAAATTACGTAGGCACTAGTTGAATCTCATGATATTAGGAGGACATGAAAGGAACTTTGGTCAATCTCATCTTCTTTTTTTTTTTAGGGAATCTCATCTTGGCAACTTAAAAACTTGTCAAAAAAATCTTTGCAACTTAAAAGTGGTGCTTCGACTTGACGTTTTTCGTTCGAAAAGGGTAAAAAGTGATCCTTCTTGACCTTTGCGAGTCACGAGAGCCCACCTCAAGTAAAGCGATCGCTTCCCGAAGCCCATTTCACAGGTCACTTTGGGCTTATCTACGTGCCGAGCCCCACACCATTTTTTTTTTAAAACCAGGGTTCTACATAGAATTGGGTCTGACCTTTAGATCAGTCGGTCTGATTGATTCACTTGTTGGTCAGATTACATTTTTTTTCTTATTTTTATGTAATTTTTTAAAATATATATAAGTATATAGATAAATAATTTATATAATTTAAAAATATGTGTATATAAATATCAAATTTCTGTGCGA
This sequence comes from Hypericum perforatum, assembly GCA_012979155.1. Classification (NCBI taxonomy): domain Eukaryota; kingdom Viridiplantae; phylum Streptophyta; class Magnoliopsida; order Malpighiales; family Hypericaceae; genus Hypericum; species Hypericum perforatum. The sequence goes on along the minus strand of SOPF01027231.1, from coordinate 6,855 downwards.
ATTGTCTGGTCCGTCCGAAAAACGTCGAACTCGACGAGACTCCATTTTTTACCTAAAAATAATCTACCTTGAATCCCAATTTGGTCGGACCACATTTTTAAACCCATGTTTAAAACTCAACTTTTTCCATAGATATGTTACAGAAATTTAAACTCTGGTCGCCCTCATCCCATTCTTCTTCTATACTAGAATAAATCTAGACACTTTGTAGAGTACGATTTTTAAAAATGACGGTTTTCTCAAAGACTATAACATATTCTTTTTTCGAAATAAGACTAAAACATGATATATCTTAGTTAAATTATAATAATCTCTTATTGACTTATCTAAGTGTTTATCGTTTGGTGGAAAAAGGGAGGGCACTTGCCTACTTTATTCTAGTAATCCTTCCGAAAAATAAATAAAAAAAGAAAATGAGAAGAGATCCTCCCTATGAAAAGGTAGCTAGTTTCTAAATATTGTTTTTTACATTTCAATAAGAGTGACTCTGAACACCCGAATTTAAGATATAGATTTGAGTATATATTTTTTTGATAAGTAAAATTTATTAATAATAATATTTACAATATACTTGCCGCGGAATTCTCTCGTTACAATCGTCGGTCTTCGTAGGGAAAGATTACCTCTATATGATAACCTAGTCTTGACGATTATATAGCTAAATTCAATTCCACTTCTTAGTTCTCTAAGCTAGATACATAATTGATAATACATAGTTCCCCCTCCAAGCCAAAAACATCATATGTCAGTTATACGAGATTTTCTATAAAAAAATTGTATACTATTGTAAATGCCATATGGTTTCTGTGAATGCAGTCATTTTCTTATTAAAAAATATGGAAGAATTCATTTCCACGTATATTGACCGAACTTTATGGTGTCTTACAAAATTGTATAGCTTAAAAAATTATGTTGATAGCCCGTAGCTAGTTCTGTTCCAAGCAAATTGGAAATCAGTAGTCCCCCAGCTAGGATTAATAGACCACTTCAGGACCTGATGTTTCGATTAAACTATTAATGAGTGAGTAGCATGTGATTTCCTTAAACTTTCGGCTAATCATCACTAATTAATTATTCTTTACGATTATTTTATAGTAACATGTGATTGTTTCTTTCAGGCTATAATTTGTGTTATATTTAAGCGGCAAAGTTCCCTATAAATATAATCTACATTGGTGTGTAATATTTAAGCGGCAAAGTTCCCTATAAATATAATCTACATTGGTGTGTAATATTTAAGCGGCAGAGTTCCCTATAAATATAATGTACATCGGTTCTGGAACGAACGTCTTCTATATTAAAGTGCTGTTAGGAGCGTTTAATTATCTTTTGAATTTTTAATCCAATTTAAATTTGGATTAATCATCGGAGTAATATTTGGTTGTGCAACCGAAATGTGTTCCGCTAGCTATTCTTATGAACATTTAAAATATAAAAGTTATTTTATACCAATTCCCCGCAAGAAAAATAGAAGAAACAAATATTGTAATTTTTATAAAAAAAAAAGTTATAGGATAAAATATTATGGGATAGCAGAAATACCATATTGGAAAAGTACGTGGCGATCAGGTTATGGATTATTATGAAGAAATTATTTTTATACCACCATCAAACCAACTTCTGCAATAATTGCCTGGTGACGCAAATGTTGAAATATCACACACAGTGTAGATATACATATATTATATAAACCAATATTTAATGGAGTTCAATCATCGAAAATGGATTATTATTTTTAGTGGTATCAACCAAACATATTGTATAAAGATATGTATATTCCTCGTCCAATAATTATACAAGTCACACATCCGTTCATTTCTGGGCTTGAGTGGTGTATAAAAACTGGGAAGTTTCTTTCACGATGGTGATATCATTAATAAGCTCAACTAGTTATCTAACTAGTTTTGAAGAAAATCAACTCCAGACCAAAGAGTACCCAATTCGTTTTTGGCATGATGATCTCTATTTGTCTTCTTCTTAATCATTTGACAAGGTAGTCAACGTTTAAAATAAATATCACCATGTTTATTGATCAAATTTGAGTATTACGAAATAAATATCAAATCTTTATTTAATCATTTTCGATTATCTTGAGATTTCGAAAAAAATTCTATATTAAGGGGTTCCGGAGGAGAAAGAGCCATAGAGCTGGAGCCTAGTCTTGCGGAGAGGCTCGGTGATTTATTCAGACTTTATTGAATTATAGAAATTAATAATATTTAATATATGATTAAGCTTGCTGCTATAACTTCGTCATGATTAGCGGTAATATCACTTAATATCGCAACGAGTTTATCGGTTCTGTTGATTTCCCAACTTATTATTATTTTTTGTTTTGAATTTTGGTTATCTAATAATAAAGGTGTACTTCCCTCAGTTAATTGCGCCAGTTTACATGGAAGCTACACTAATTCCCTTTGAATTTTCTTTTCCATGAGGTAAAAAGCCTTCTAATAAGAGATGAGATTAATAGAGAGTAAACTAAAATTTATAATGGTTCATTCAACTTGGTACATCGGATATCTAGGATTTTACCAAGTGATTTGATGGTAGATCCAACAAACTTTTACTTTCTTTTTTTTTATTGAAAATTAATTGTCTAAATATTGTCTAATCTAAACAATTTATTGTCTAAATAATGTCAGTTATAGTGAAAAAATTAATAAAAACTATACAAACTTCAGATTTCTTAATTAAATTAGAATAAATTGCTCTAAATACTTATTGGAAATTGAATTAGCATATAAACACGCAACAAGGCTACGTACAGATTAAGGATATGCAAAGTATTAAAATTGGTTCCACCAAAAAATTATTAATAAGTACAATAATAAGCAGTGACGTAGTACGGAGAATCGATTGGTCAATAGAATTCGCTTGTTCGTGGACAAATTAATCATTTGACACATAAAAACAAGCAAATGGGTACAGAAGATTTTGGCTTCTTCGAGTTGGAGACGTCAAATATTTTCCGAACACAAAACGTGTCTCTACATTGTAAGAAACTTGCATGTTCCATTGGAATGGGTTACCAGTTTAGAGCAACTTTTTTCATGTCACTTTCTTAAATATATCACTGTAAATCACCCATATCCTAAGTTCCTAACTTTAGGTACATTTATTTGTTTATGATGCATTGTTGATGATGTGATATCACGAGTAACCGATTAATTTATAATCAAATATTATCCGATAAATTTTATAACTACAATGGTATAAGTGTTCCAATAAATTGGATACATCAACTAACAAGCGCTTTGGTACATGACTATTTTTTTTTTTTTTGACTAACTAGTGATCTGTCAATGGTTGTTATAATTTCAACTCCATAATGCATTAATATTTTATAAAAAATGATTTTATATTGGGTGTTCAGTTATCGGATTATTTTAAAACAATAACAATGAACAAACATTTTACTAAAAATAGTTTTATTGGGATGATAACTAAAAAAATCAATGAAAAGTACGATGAAGAAGATCAGGCCAAAGGTTTCGACTGTCAAATCGCATCGTGTGTGCCATACTACACTGTGGATATAATGATCATACATTTATTAGAATAACATTTTCAAACTCAGACTTAAACAAAAGTAAAAAATAATTGGTTAGAGATCTCCCAACAATATTATATCGAATTGATTTTTTAATCCCTACCTCAAACATGAGAAAGAACACCACTATTTTTTTGGTCAAGGAAAGAACAACCACTGTAGGATGCAGTGGTACTATACTATCATCATCCAAGGTCAAATTATCACTAAAATGTGATCTTTATGATCGAGATTGTTTAATAATTTTTAGATTGAATTTTTATTTTTAAATTTCATATTTGATAATTATTAATATTTAAGGGCATAATTGGTATTATGTAAATAAGTATTTAAATATTTTTTAATTATAATTTTTCTTTCTTATCAACATTTTAATTTTAAAAAAAATTATTTTAACCCACCATTTTCTCTCTTTTACAATCTTTTAAAATATTATTTCAATTAAAAAAATTAATTTATTCTCAATATTTTTCGAGATGAGCCCGGTTATGTGCGGAAGGTGAATCGACTTTCCTGAGATGACCGTCGATAATTCTCTTTGAGTCCGGGAGAATGTTTGCGATGTAGGAGCAAGCTCCACATCCAACAACGTAGAGGCTAAGAAGCCTCTCCCGGCCCTCCTCTCTACATATCTCCAAGTTCTTCCATTTAAACCTCTCCTTGCCTTTTTTATTTATTATTTATTTTTTCTATTAAATCCAATCCATTTTCTGTCGACGCTGAATATGGTGCACAAGACGAGGTAGATGATCTTGTAATTGGGTGGCCCACTTTCTTGATATTGATATCTGTTTACTTGTATATTGATACTTGTTTATTGGATTATTGGTACCTCTTAACTTTGATATTGATACATTTTTACTTGGATATTGAGTAAACATATTATACGTTAATTTTAGTGTTGATATTCGTTAACTTTAATATTGATACTTATCTATTTGAATATTGATATCCATTAATTTTAATATTGCTATTCATTTACTTTAATATTGACATTGATACTTATTTACTTGAATATTAGTAGCCCATTAATTTTAATGTTGGTAATAATTTACTTTAATATTGAAATTGTTTATTTTAAAATTATTTTTAAAAAATTATTTTTTATTTGGATTAATTATCCGTCTTTAAAAATTAGTAAAATCGCAGTATTTATATTTTTTTAAATATTATTTTTAATTTTAATGTACAATTATTAAATAAATTTTGATTAATCTATAATTTGTTAATTTTGCAAAATATTGATTAGAATCACTATGATTACTTAATATTTTTAATGGTTTTATTACTTTGATGTAATTTATATACCTATATTTTTCTAGTTTTTAACTTTATAGTTAATATTGATATATCAATTATACTCATTTCAGCCTAATTTACCTAAAATAAATCTGTACTGCCAAATTACTTGCGAAAATTTGTCTTTAAAGATAGGGCCATAGGAAAAATTTCCTCATGAGATTTGGCAACAAAACGTAGGGGTCAAATACGGAAAGGTAAAGATTAGAGGAGTTAAAATGGCCGTCGCGGCTATCTCGGATTATCAGCAAGATAATACCTATCCAGTTAGCCATGAACATTATATACAATATTATCATATGTTTATTCCCGCCATTTGTACCGCAGAGTTCAAAATGGTGTAACAAAAAATTTAATTATATACTATAAAATTTAATTTATTTTTGAATAAATTAAATTTTAGTTTGTCAACAAAATGGTACTGCACTACCACCAGACCAAAATCCCAAGGGGACATAATAATCACCCAAATCAAAGTCAAATGAGTGAAAATCTCAAGCTATTATTTTCTCCCCACTCCAACAACTTTTCACTTCCGATTCCACCTGGTCTCGTTGCCTCGTTGCATCCCTCACAATTTCATGTCAAAGGTTCCATCCATGTCTCCTCCATCTGTGCACGTGAGCGGTAGATTTTTTGGTTTACAATTCACAATCCATCAAAGGTTGGCCCGTTCTTGGGTCCAACCCATTGCCAACTGCGTCCAATTAGTCATACCTACCGAGTAGATATTTTTTTAAGAATGACTAATTTAAATTTGGGTATAATATTACGATAATTATAATGATAATGATTGTATTAGGATTTGATGAGGGAATTAGTGTCCCGGGGGAGATCTACCTTTTCCTAATCCACAGCCCAATGAGATCTCCAACTCTCGCACTGTGACAAGTAGTGTGACGTGATCTCATCTCGTGCCCCTTCAATTCAAGTGCCACTCCATAATAGGACGATGTTAGGTTAACTTCGCTACTTCACCGCTTCTTATCTAAATATTATTTAACAAAATTTCCCAATTAATTAATAAACCTAATTAACATATACCATATAATTACTTATATCAAATGATAATAAAGTTATGGAATTTGAATACCTAAAAAAATAAATAAATGTGTGACCGTACCATATAGTTACTTATATCAAATGATAATAAAGTTATCGAATTTGAATGCCTAAAAAAATAAATAAATGTGTGACCCTACCCCATTACTTCTTGCATACAAGTTTCATTCTAGAACAAAGAGAATATAAATACATATATATCACCACCTCACTTCCTCCCTCCCTCTACATCTTCTTCTTCCTCTCACATCCATTCTTTAAATGCTGATTAATCCTCCTGTCCTCTCCATTCTTGTCACCCTTCATTGAACAACCAGAGAGTTCTATATTTTTCCCATATCAATAAAGAAGTTAGTTTCTGTTGTTTGAGGATAAGAGTTAATCCATTGCAAGAATTAAGGGATCCCATTGGATAAATTGAGAGATAAAATTTCATTTTTCCCATACCGAATCTAGACCTAATCTCCCTCTTCAGCTACCTAGAAAAACCACGTTTTTTTTCTTCTTCTTTCCCCTACTCAGAAAAAAATGAGATCCCTCAGTATTTTCCTTATCCTAAATACAAAATCCAACTATAATCTTTAAATTTTTAAAACCATATTACTCCATCTTTAATCAAACTCTGATCATCAACTTTCACACTTATCCACTTCCAAAACACCTCACAGTTAGTTACCCTAATATACTTTATTTTTATCTTATCTCTTTCTTCATGGACTCTTACTTGAGAGAAATTCAAGGGAAGCAAGTGCATGATCCTATATTCTTGGACTCCAAGATGAACGTGACCAAACCCTCCTCGACACGGTGCGTGTTCGTCCCGGGCCCTATCATCGTCGGAGCGGGCCCTTCGGGGCTCGCGGTGGCTGCCTGTCTCAAGGAGAGAGGCGTACCTGTAAGTTTGTAGTAATCGTTAATTGTATTGATATGAAGAATAATAC
>SOPF01027230.1:0-11120 GCA_012979155.1 Hypericum perforatum | reverse complement strand
AACCTGCGGAAACGATAGCCACCCTCCACAATCGATCAACCTGCGGGCTAAATCGCTGCCTCATCCCCTCTGTGATCAACTCGTTAAGGCTCAAGAATGGCCTCCATGAGACCCCAAAAATACCAAAGATGTACCTCCAGAAGGCAGCAGCAATAGGGCATGTAATCAGCAGATGATCAAGAGACTCGGCAGCAGCCAGACACATGCAACAAATATTCGGGCTGATGAGTTCTCTATGGAGCATGGCGTCTGTAGTGGGAAGAGCGCCGAGAATAGCACGCCATAAGAAAGCAGATCACCGAGTGGGTATGGTCGCGTCCCAGATCCAAGATCCCCAAGTCGTTTGGAGTTTTCAATAATAAGGTATTTTAGTCGTTTGGAGTTTGTAATAACAATAGCATCATCCTTCCCTCCAATCCTGATGAAGCCCAACCTTGAAGCCTTTTGGAGAGCTTTGAAGACATGTAAAGGCCACCACGTAATAAATCTTGTCAAAGTGATTCTTTAGCGTATCTTCATTCCATTGTCCGGGTAATTTGTCAACAAAATATGTCACATTATGAATAATATATAATTAGCGATTAAACGCACATATGCCTATAGTTTGGATGAATCCATATTTTAAATATTTCCTCGTACATATTATTCTCTGACAATACTGTAATGCATGATCATTGCACACAAAATTAGAATATGACCCTCAATATACCCATATGTGTCAATTAAGGACAATACTGGCTAGCAATAAGGCATAAATCATTTTTCCTCCGAATAGTAACTCCTACAACTTCCGTCATGTCTAGATTCTCGGGTTTCATACCAACGGGAAGTTCCCAATCGAAACGGTAGAGCAAGTTGGCCAGCATTAGCTCAACAGTGGACATGCCAAACATAATTCCGGGACACATCCTCCTTCCAGCACCAAAAGGGATGTACTCCATGTGGTTGCCTTCATAATCGAAAGATGTTTCGAGGAATCTCTCAGGATTAAACTTCTCCGCATCATTCCAAACTTCAGGATCTCTTGCGAGCGCGAACGCATTAACGAGGACAATCGTTTTCGGAGCTATTTCGTACCCGCCAATGGTCAAGCTCTCTCGAGCTTCTCTTGGGAGCAATATGAGATGTAACCTTAGAGCCTCTTTGATGACTGCACTCATATACTTGAGTTGATGGAGACCTAACTCATCGACGGTAGATTTGTTTTGAAAAACCATTCTAACCTCAGCCTGAACTTTTTTCTTAACTTCTGGGTGCCTCATAATTTCTGACATTGTCCATTCTAGTACTGTTGCTGTTGTATCGATGCCACCAAAGAAAACGTCCTGGACAAACAAATGTTATTGTATTAAAAATTAGAATGAGAATCAGATATCAAATATTATTTGACATGAAATATGAACATCTTTCTAATTGATTGAATCTTTACACCAATTAGCCGGAGAGTCCATTCAAACAATCGGGTTATTATATGCTAATTTTTTAATCAAATTCTAAGAATAAAGATAATAACAACTTCTGAGGTTGAACCCTAATAGTAACTTGAACAGCATAGTTAAAATGCGAACTAGTTTTTTTCCTGCACGTACAGGATGAGTCTAAATAGGTGCACACAAGTCAAGCAAAGCAAGTGAACTGAATGTCTTACGAAGAGAATTGCTTTGATGCTGTCCATCGACAACGATTCTTCCGGGTCACCTTGATCTCGCAAATGTAGAAGAACACCAAGAATATCGTTGGCTTTAGTTCGCCCTTCTTCTTTTGATGCCCTGTACTCTTCAATAACGCTCTCGAGCACGTCGTCGATTTCTCGGTGCAGCTTCGTCATTTTTTCCGTCACTCCACTGATCCTGTGAAGCAATCCTAACGAAGGGAAGAAAGCTGCAATATTAAAAGCCCCAAGGATCACAGATATCCTAGCAACAAGCTCCGTGAATGCATCGATCCGTGTGCAAGAGTCGCCAAAAGACGCCTTGGAGATGATGTTTGTTGCTGTGGAAAGTAGCATCTTGCTCAAGTTTATCGATGACCCACTTTTTGATGAAATTGATCTCATAAATGTAGCAGCCTCGACCTCCCTAACCGACCTGAACGATTTGACCTGCTTCGCGCTTGTCAAATGAACAACAAATATTTTCCTCACCTGTCTCCAGTACTCTCCGTAAGGTGCTAAACCGATATCCCTGCAGTTGTATGAAATGATTGCTGCTGCAGCTGTAATGGGTCTCTGGGCTAAGAGTATGTCATTAGTCCTTAGCACTTCCTCGGCCGCTTGTCTCGAAGAGACAATAACATTCTCGACCTGTCCGAGTTTAAGGTACATGACAGGTCCATGTTTCTTGGCCAAGTCTGCGAGACGCCGATGAGGCGGTGCACCGATCAGCTGGTGCATGTTTCCTATGATAGGCAGGCCCTTTGGTCCGGGTGGCAATTTTCTGTTGGGTTCACTCTTCTTGTTGTATCTTTGAATGGCCATTATGATGAAGGTGAGGAAAGCTATGATCAGGGCTATGGAGGAATTAGATAATACTTGGTGGTCCATGGTGGGAAACCAATTTCGATATTGAACTTGGGACTGCGATGGAGTTGTATATAGAGCCTTGTCTCTCTTCAAATTTGTCGGATTAGGCAAATCTATTCCCTTATTTTGATTCCAAACTTCTACTTATTTTATTTTACGCGCATTGACTCTCAAAATAATGACTCTTGGATAAACAATGCGTGGCAAAAGATGAATATTTTTTTCCTGACACTTGAAGTCAGGTACCGTTGTAAATTGTTTAGAAGTCTCCCCTTCCGACAATTAATAGCATCTTTCTTTTGTTTAAGAAGAAGCTGACGATCGGAAAGGTATATTTCTTTTGTTTAAGGGGAAAGCGACGATAATTGATCAATTATGCTGGGTCATGTGGATCTATTCGCATCTACAACTTGTCTTATCCAAACCATGTTTCTCGGAATATATAATAAGAGTTATCAACGCAAAGTGGGTAAGATGGTAATGAGTTTTGTGTGCAATATTATTGGTACTTTTGTTTTGCAATATTGTTACATGTGTTCTTTAATATTGGTACCTTTAATTTTTATTGTTGATACTTTTGTTCTTTAATGTAGGTATCTTTATTCTTTAATATTGGTACCTTTGTGTATTATTGGTATATTTATTCTGCAATATTGTTACATTTGTTTTATAATATTGGTATTTATATTCTGTAATATTGGTATATGTGTTCTGCAATATTAGTTATTGTGTTCTACATAATACAGAGTTTGATGTGCTTGTTGTTTATGTCAACATGCTATGTGATTTAATAAGAATATAAAGAAAAAGTGAGATGAAAAGTGCTATACCAAAAGAATACAGAAAAGAAGATGCTAAAACATGGGAAGAACAGGGCAGTAAAGAAGATTAAATCTCGAAAATGATGGTTCCTAGAACAATAGATAATATAATGAGTATAATGAGATACTTTGGAGGTGTAATATTTTTAGTAATTTAATTTTTGAATAATTTGTGAGTTACTAATTTTTTAACATTTTTTTGGGGATTACGGGATTTTTTGAATGATCAATTTCTCTCTTTAATGATTCTTATTTTTTGGTAATTGATTAGATACTAGTATACCAATTATACTCTTATAATCTTTAGTCCTCACCATGGGACTATGCCTAATCTCCATTAAATCTTAGTTGATCTAGTTAGATTGATCGATCAAGACCCAATGTCCAAAAATCTGATTTTAATAAAAAAGATATATTTTTTAGGCATGTTAGACTGTGGTTAAATTAAAATTTTGATCCTTATAAATGATAATTTTGCAACAAAGTATTCAGAACTATTTAGTAATTTGATACTATATATAACTAATAATGGATTACTTTATTAAAGATATCTTCTCTTAGGGATCAAACCATAAAATTGAAGAAATTCGGATCTCCTCCCAGTCTATTTTTAAAACCAGCCGGTGATTAAATTAACCTAAAAAGTCAGTGTCTTAGATAAAGTTTTTGGGATCTGGTCATGGTACGCACCTTCATGCCCTTGTAGTATTTGGTGCCGGGAACCATGAGAGGAACAGCCAGCATGGATTGCGTAAGGGTAGCTACGTCCCTGTTCATCTCTTTTAACTTTTTTTCATCTGTGATACTTAACATCATGTTGCACATGCTATCAAATGTTACCTGAAAACATAATAAAAATGGGTCGTAATAGTTCTTATATAACAGTCGATGACTAATTCAAAGTAAAGTACAATTGAACATTTGCGTACATTGTATAATTTGGTCTGGGTGTTGAGATTGATAACACTTTTTTTCAAATACTTATCTTAATGTAGTATCGATTTTTTAAATAAGATAGTCGTTATGCAATAGTCAGATGGTTCTTACTACGGATGTTGTACCCAATTTTGTGCATGAAGTCCCACTAGAGATCTTGTGGCAACCCAATTGGTCATCTCATTCAACGATCATAGAGTAAAATTAAGGATGCATGAAGCTAGCCTACTAAGCCCTAATCTAAGGTGGAAACTGCGGAAGAGGATAAATTTATCCCGGTGGGAACAAGAATAACTCTACGGTTTGTAAAGCGAAAGTTGAAAACACAAGAACTAGGTAGGCTACTAGTACCTTCAAGCCAAAGTCGATAACCGAGAAGCTCTTGCCAGTAGCATCCAAGTCCTTGAGTCTTTGAGGCATGATCCGGTCTGCCTTGTGAACGTAAGAACGGAGAGAAGCCATGGAGAAGGGATCGGCTAGGAGACGCCTGACCCTTTTGTGGTTCTCGTGGGACACACAGAACACGCTCTTCCTCCCCACCGCATCCGCCATTCCCGTCAGGTACCCTTTGGTGAACCCGTAAACTCCTTGGTGAATATCTGTTTTGCTCCCTCCGTCGCAGGGACAAACACGTGGACCTTCCCGAACAATTTGGTCTTGAACCACTTTACCTGTGCGAAATAGTAATAATAACAATATACTCCTTTATTGATTCAATCATTAAAAAAAAGTCACCAATTATTTTATTTTATTTTTTTTGAAAAGTAGGTTGAATTAATTCACCAAGATAACAATTACATACATCATGGTACCGATTGTAAAGTACACAATCGATTTGATACCTAAATCAATATAACGATTGCAAAAACAATAAAACATCTTGTAAGCATAACGAGTTGGATAGACTAATCAATGAATCCACTCAGAAATTCTTCTTGAAATGAGGGATAACAAACGATCGCGATCAAAACCAGAGCCATAAAAAAATAGAAATATGAGAAAAATAAATTCGTTCATAGTTGGCAGCAAGAAAATTGTGTATCACAGAGCAACATTCAAAGGGCCGACACGAAGAATTAAAAAATTGACGTAAGTACAGAATTCAAACTAACCGAAGTCGCCGGGTTCTAACGAAATCATAACAACCGGCGGTACCATTGCAAGCCGAAAGGAAAGAGAAAGTTTCGCCGACGAAAGGTAACCCCAATCGGCCGGAAATGCTTTCTCTCGACGTAATAGTAGTTTTGCACCGTTTCTCAAAGCTTTGGAGACGAAAAATGATAGAGCTAACGAAAATGTTGCTAATAATAAAATATCACAATTTCTATGGCTGAACGGAATCACCTCGTCCACTTTCATGGATAGGCTATACATCATCAAGGTTTCTAGTGACTTACTGCAAGAATTAGGGAGGAGGAAGATGTATAATAAAAGATGCATGTTCGGATTTGCTGGATGCAATATTTATAAGTGAAGAGATACTATATTTATTTGTTTTTGTTTTTGAATTTCTGATATTAGCATCGATCATTCTCAAAAAGATCTTTTATATTAATAAAACTTGTATTTAATTTTTTTTAAATATACTAAAGTCTCGTATCACTAATATTCGAGCGAAGAAGAGACTAGAAGACAGGACAAAGAATAACCGAATGAAGATTCGTTTCAAGAAAAAACAACACCCTTGGCAAGTAAAAACAAGTTTTGTCTGTGCTTGAATATGTTTAACAAATCAGCCCAAACCCATTTTCCATCACCGAAGATCGAATGGAATAATTGAGCATTTGAGGTCACCAGAAACCATATGCACCACGTAACTATAAATCTTGCAGAAACTTTTTTAAACTCGAATTAAAAAGTCTTGATCAATATTGTCTTTTAAAACACTAGTCACCTACACATTTTGTTAGCTTACATGCAATTTAGACTATGGTTCAGACGTAGGAATTATGTTAGGCCAATATATTGTCTGGATGGAAACACAGAACTACTTGGTACTGTAAATGGAATCGATATTGGGTATAGTGGTTAGACCACGTCCAAATATAGGAAGTACAATACACGATAAGTAGTATTAAGTCTACGAAAAATAAGACACATGATAAACAAAAGTTGAAATTACAAACTTCTCAAAAGAATATCTATAGAAGCTTTGTATATATTATTTGTAATATTAATACCAATCTTAACTTCTCAAAAGAAAAATATTATAATGTGTAGCAGTAAATGAGTACGTGTCGTATTCAATCCCGATTTTTAACTATTAGTTGAGAATTACGATTTAGAACTTATTAACTCCCTAATTAAACCGTTTAATATATAAATAGTTAAAACTTGCACACATAAAGAAATTTAAATTGTCCTACGATAGATAATGCAAAGTGATTATAAAAATTACAAATTACAATGTTCCACTGCAAACCAATCATAAAAATACAAAGAAATCATAAAATTACATAGACTGGTCCATGAATTAACTTGATGTATCTCTAGTGCCTATAAATACTTGACCACTCGACATTGTAATTTTGAGACAAAATACACGTTTGAATAGAGAAAATATGAAAATCTAAAGATAATATAAATGGAATATGTAAGTTTAATTCACGTATCGAATTATGAACCTACAACATAAAAAATACTTGCATTTCAAAGTATCAATGCATTTCATAGCCGCACACATGACGACTGATACTTGGATCTTTGTAATAATTGTTCAAAACAATTAGTAAAAACTAGAGATGAGAATACAATTTTTAACAATGGTGAAATTTTTCAAATTTTATTAAATTATCTATTCAAATGTATTGGAATTTTTAACCCTAGAACAAAATAAAGAGGGAAGAGCATCGCACCAAATTTGACATTGGAAAATGTGGGGCTCGCTCCCTCCCATCATAAACCGGATAGAAAACATCTGAAAAGGTGCACCACGTAATGGAAGGATTGGAGGGAAGGATGATGCTATTGTTATTACAAACTCCATATGTTAGATTCATCCACTTTGATATGATGATGGAAATGAAGGATGGAAGATGTTTGATATGACCATCTGCGCCCCACCCGCGCCTCCCGATACGTTGGGGCTCATGGATCTGGGATGCGGCGATTCTGTCGCGGAGGTCCGTGCTTCTCTGGCAAGCTATCCTCGGAGCGCTACCCACTACTCATGTCATGCTCCATCGGGGATTCGTCGGCCCAAACATGTGCTGCATGTGTCTGGCGGACGCGGAGTCACTAGATCACATGATTGTCCGCTGCCCGATTACTGCCGCCTTCTGGAGGTACATTTTTAGCATCTTTGGCATCTCGTAGAGGGCTTTCTTGAGCCTCAACGAGATGCTAGTGGAGGTGATGCGGCAACAGTTCAGCCTGCAGGTGAGCCAATTATGGAGGGTAGATGTGGTGTCCGCAGGCTGGCTTTTGTGGATGGAGCGCAATGCGTGCATTTTTCGAGACCAGCGCTAGAGCCTGGATGGGTTGATTATGCTATTCCGTCGAATGGTGAGTGAGACGGTGATATTTGACACAGGATAGTGCTTCTCTTTGCAGCGAGAGCAGACTCTGCTCCAAGACCTCCATATTACACTGAGGCCGGGTCGGGTGCCACACATCGTCGAGGTCACTTGGCAATGCCCTCCTCCAACCTGGCTTAAGTGCAATACGGATGGTAGCTTTGTGGGCGTTCTGGGCCTCGGCCGCTCAGCGGAGTCTTCCAAACTTGTAGGGGATTCGTCCAAGGCTGCTTTAGCTAGCACATCACGAGCTGCTTTGCTTTTGAGGCAGATCTCCTGGCGGCCATCCTCGTAGTCAAGGTTGCACACGAGCGGGGATGGCACAGGCTGTGGCTGCAGACGGACTCCACGTATGTACTTTTGAGATTCTAGACTTCGCATGCCAAGGTTCCATGGCAATGGCGATCCTGCTGGCTACACATGACCCAGCTTAGAGCCCAGATGCAGATCCACGTCATGCATATTTTTCGCGAGGGAAATATGGTTGCAGATGCTCTGACCCATTTTATAGAGGATGACTGGTGGCTGAACCTCTCGACGTCGCTCTCCGGTCTTGTTGGCAGAGATATGTCCGGGCAGCCTTTTCACAGGTTTGTCCCTTGACGATATTTTTTCTGGCTATTTTGGTCTTTATCTTTTTGCCTGCCCTGACTACCAGGTTTGTTGGTTAGCATGGGTGTTGGCTGGTTTATATTCTCTCACCTGACTACTAGTCTTGTTGGCTAGCTGGTGAGAGGTGTTTGTCCCACCTGACTACCAGGATTGTTAGTCAGCAGGTGTGTTGTGGGTTTCAGACTTGTTGTACCCATTTTTTCTTTTTATTTGATGATTTTTTAGAAAAAAAAATCCATAGGTCTATTTCACATTAAAAAAAGGGACGAATTGGTTTTGAGGTAACTTTAAGGGAAGAATTTGTTGAAAAAATAAAACTAAAAGGTAGCCAAGTTTTTTTTGGTCATTTTTAATGAAAAATTGAATCATCAAACATTGGTCAAATTGGGCATATGACCTATGGAATTAAAGCTCTTTAAGTGTAGTTTTTTATAGTTAAAAGTTTCAAGTTGTTTGGATTTTTTTTTAAAGAACTATCATCAAAATAAAAGAAAAAAACTGGATACAAGCACTTCAGAAGCCCACAACACACCTGCAAACCAACAATCCTAATTGTCAGGTGGGATCGAGAAGCCCTCGCTAGCTAGCCAACAAGTCTGGTAGTCAGGCGAGGGTAGAAAAGACAAGCCAGACCCAAGCAAGCCAACAAGTCTGGTAGTCATGGCGGCAGAAAGTAAAAAAGACCAGAAAAGTCTAGATAATAAGGCTGTAGTCAGGGGATGAACCTATAGAATGGCTATCCGGACATGTCTCTTCCGATTAGACCGAAGAGAGACGACGGAAGGTTAGGCCACCAACCGTCCTCTGTGAGGTGAGTCAGCGTGTCAGCTACCATATTACCCTCTTGGAAGATATGAGTGATATGAATATGCAACTGTGCTTTGAGTCGTGTCATGTGGAGCCAGCGGGCTCTCCATCTCTAGGGTACCTCAGCCGCTGGGGTCTGGAATCTCGATAGGACGTAGATAGAGTATGTGTCCAGCTATAATCTATGATAGCTGCCAGTAACTCTGCCTCGAAGGTAAAGCAGCTCGCGATGTGCTGGCTGTAGCATCCCAAAACAAATCCCCTACAAGTCCGAAAGACTCCAACAGCCCGACCCAAACCAGGCATCCCCAAAGAGCTACCATCCGTATTACACTTGAGCCAGCCTTGAGAAAGGCATCGCCAAGTAACCTCAATAATGTGCGGAGCCCGTCCTGGTCTCGGTACAATACGGAGGTCCTGAAGTAGTGTCTGCTCGCATGGAGTAGGGAAGCACCTGCCCGTATCGAAGATCACAGTCTAGCTTACCAGCCTGCGGAACAGTACAATCAGCGTGTCTATGCTCCGTCTCTGGTCGCAAAAAATACGCGCATTACGCTCCATCCACAAGAGCTAACCTGCGGAAACGATAGCCACCCTCCACAATCGATCAACCTGCGGGCTAAATCGCTGCCTCATCCCCTCTGTGATCAACTCGTTAAGGCTCAAGAATGGCCTCCATGAGACCCCAAAAATACCAAAGATGTACCTCCAGAAGGCAGCAGCAATAGGGCATGTAATCAGCAGATGATCAAGAGACTCGGCAGCAGCCAGACACATGCAACAAATATTCGGGCTGATGAGTTCTCTATGGAGCATGGCGTCTGTAGTGGGAAGAGCGCCGAGAATAGCACGCCATAAGAAAGCAGATCACCGAGTGGGTATGGTCGCGTCCCAGATCCAAGATCCCCAAGTCGTTTGGAGTTTTCAATAATAAGGTATTTTAGTCGTTTGGAGTTTGTAATAACAATAGCATCATCCTTCCCTCCAATCCTGATGAAGCCCAACCTTGAAGCCTTTTGGAGAGCTTTGAAGACATGTAAAGGCCACCACGTAATAAATCTTGTCAAAGTGATTCTTTAGCGTATCTTCATTCCATTGTCCGGGTAATTTGTCAACAAAATATGTCACATTATGAATAATATATAATTAGCGATTAAACGCACATATGCCTATAGTTTGGATGAATCCATATTTTAAATATTTCCTCGTACATATTATTCTCTGACAATACTGTAATGCATGATCATTGCACACAAAATTAGAATATGACCCTCAATATACCCATATGTGTCAATTAAGGACAATACTGGCTAGCAATAAGGCATAAATCATTTTTCCTCCGAATAGTAACTCCTACAACTTCCGTCATGTCTAGATTCTCGGGTTTCATACCAACGGGAAGTTCCCAATCGAAACGGTAGAGCAAGTTGGCCAGCATTAGCTCAACAGTGGACATGCCAAACATAATTCCGGGACACATCCTCCTTCCAGCACCAAAAGGGATGTACTCCATGTGGTTGCCTTCATAATCGAAAGATGTTTCGAGGAATCTCTCAGGATTAAACTTCTCCGCATCATTCCAAACTTCAGGATCTCTTGCGAGCGCGAACGCATTAACGAGGACAATCGTTTTCGGAGCTATTTCGTACCCGCCAATGGTCAAGCTCTCTCGAGCTTCTCTTGGGAGCAATATGAGATGTAACCTTAGAGCCTCTTTGATGACTGCACTCATATACTTGAGTTGATGGAGACCTAACTCATCGACGGTAGATTTGTTTTGAAAAACCATTCTAACCTCAGCCTGAACTTTTTTCTTAACTTCTGGGTGCCTCATAATTTCTGACATTGTCCATTCTAGTACTGTTGCTGTTGTATCGATGCCACCAAAGAAAACGTCCTGGACAAACA
>SOPF01027229.1:0-10931 GCA_012979155.1 Hypericum perforatum | reverse complement strand
AGGATGTGGTAGAACGTTAGTCCTTAATGGCTGCAAATCCACTTCTCCTTGAAGAGCTCTTCTCAAGTTAATAGCACCTTTCTGCTTCAATATTAGAAAACCGGATGTGCATTTATTAGATGACGAATAAAAGGAGTTGAAGGATTCAGCTCGTGATTAACGCAAAATCGCGAACTAATCCTTCGTACAATCAACGAACTAATACGTTAATTAAAATAAGACTTACTTGTTGTAGCGTGTTCCCGAGGACCGTTGCGACGAGGTATTGCTACCGGTCGGTTCACGATCACGAACGGATACGTGAACGTTTTTTCCACGAATGGCCTTGATCCACAAATTCTAAGACCTATAGGGCCTGAATCATAATTCCGTCCCTTCTCTGTGTGTGGAGATCTCAGGAGTGGCAAACTTTCAAAAGGTCCCAGAGATATCCCTATTTATAGGGAAAAAGTCCCTCCTGCTTGCTTTGCCACACAAAGCATGAAGTTGACAAGTGGCGGGGATGACTTCAGCAATGATGTAAGCACTGACGTCATTCCACCTCTTCCCCTTTTTCTTGGGCTTGGCTTAGCCCAAATGCGCTCAAGTCCAACATCTCCCACTCATTCATTATTGATCACAGTTAAAATAATGAATGTAATTTGAGCCCTAAGCTCAATAATCTCCCACTCACACATTATTGACCATAGTCAACAAAGTCTCAGATTTTTACTTAGCAAGTATTTCGTGCGACCAGCATACATTGAGTGTGGATAGCTAAACTCAAGAGCACACACAATGGCCACATGAATTGTAGCATCTCGATATCTTCATTACGTACCGTATGCCTTATGCTAGGCCTCATCTCATATCCCATTGTTATCATATGTGATTTCAAACAATTTGTTCGTATTCACTATTGTATTATGAGCACCAGAACTACGAATCTCAGGAATATGATCGATGAAGAACCTTCTACTTTATAAGTATTTCTTCGATCATGATAATGCTTGCTTTTTTAGTCAGCCTTGCCAGATCGAATTATGAATCATGACCTTTTCATAGACTTTTCAAGCTAGCAACATAAAATCATACTTCCGAAATACGTTAAGGATCATAAGGATAGTGTCTCCAAAAAATAAGTTTTCGAAATTGGTCTCACACCAAGGAAACAGAAATCACTCTATGATTTCCCATTCACTGGTCTACTAAGCAAATATGGTATTATCCACGTCCTATGATGTTTATTCCTTCGAAAAGGAGCGCATGTGATACACAAATTAACATCATACTAGAGCATCAACCTCGCTGTTTTATAGAACAACGATCTTAGTTTACATAAAACTGCTCTAGGCTATCAAGACAGATTAATGATAAGTTCCACTTATTTCTTATCACTCGGATTCACAAAAAATCCTATGCAACAACAAATGCTTGCATTCACAAATCTTGCACTTTAACAAGAACTTATCTTGTAGTTAAGCAAGACGACATCAACATTTTAGAATAGACACTCGATGTAATGATGTTCATAAAACTGCCTCATCTCAACAAGGAATCAACACATTGACTCCCACTGAGGTAAATACCTGTGTGAGTGGGCTACTTTTCTGTCTCACATGCATTCGTGAATGTTAATCAAAATAATATTCACAATTGTATTATTGATATAGTATCTAATTCTATTAAATAACAAATTCAATAGACACTATTTGAGCAAGAAATAACTTATTCACAAATCCTAGGACCTATGATATTTCTCAAAACATCAAAAGGTACTACCTAAAATCTGCGATCATATCTCACATAGATATGTGTTTCATGCTTACTTCTTCACATATAACAACTAAACATAACATATGTTTATTGGTTCATCTAGGATAGCTTTGAATAAATGGTTGAAGACTCTCTTTAACCATTTTATTTATTGCACAATAGTTACAAAAACCACAGACTCAATTTTTATAACTGATTAGGAGATAGATATAAGTCTATTCAAAGCTACTACATGAGATAGCTTCTCCTAATAGTAAATAAATATATCCAAATGTGAATATTCATATATTCACATCTCATGCCAAATTGGCATAAGCATAACCCATGATGTCAGGTCTTAACCTAAATGATTGTACTGCAATCATTTCCAAGTACTTTGTAATTTTCTTGACCCAAAAAATCAATGTGTTGTGTTTGGATTACCATAATCCAAAACATTCACTTAAAGGACATCCATCACATCCTTTAGCTTATGAGGAATATCTGGATACAAGTCTTTACTCAAGAAAATGACCTTTTTAACTACTAGGGCACATTGGACTAATATCATCACACTCAAATCGTTAAACTTAAACAATTTCTCAAAATCTCCACTTCGAGTAGTAATGACGACAAACCTTACTTTGATCTTGTAAAGATATTTCTAGTTAATTTCGACTACATATGTCATTCACATATGACGACAAACCTTTTCAGAGCATATAGTGTTGTTAACACAATACTGATCAATCAATTCGAAAAATATAAGACATATTTGTATTATGATCGAATAATTAAATGACAAGTTTAACACTGACTCGCATATAGATTGAGGCTACTTCACAAACTCTATGTTTGATATCTCAATCTATGGATGCAACTCTTTGGTCAAACCATATGAGTTTCTCCATCCAATTCTCCACTAAGAAATATAGTCATTACATCCATTGGATGTAGCTCTAGATCAGGTAAGTCATTATAGCCGAAACTAACTCAACAGTAAAAAATCTCACAATAATTAAGAATGACTCCTCATAGTCAACTCTTTTATGTTATGTGATACTACTGAAAGTCAAGCAAGACTATTTATGCTTAATCTTGAGAATTCATTAATTCTCAAAATGTGCCCCTATAGACATGTCAACATCAAACTAGTTCTCAAACATAGTTTGGTTTTATCTATTCATCTATTGCATTAATTAATTCATTCTAACTGAGAACTGACACAGCATCCAGAATCATCTTATGTTCATTCTCATCTTATAAAATTTGCTAAAAGAAGTATCACTTATATCTTTATACAAGAGAACATTTTTCATACTTTCAACCTTTAGTCGTTGGCATGAAAAAACTTATTCTTTTAACTTTATGAATTTTCAGTTTTGATAAATATCTCACATATCCATCGTAACTGGAATTCATATCCTATAGAAGTTTTATTCCAAACTCCCACTGAAGTTTAGAATCCTACTCCTACTAAGCCATAGATCTCACATACTCCCACTCAGATGAAGATTATTGGGATCATGAACTTTCAGATCAACTAGAGGTGGTTAAACATATTTTCCTCCTCCACAAAATCCTCCCACTCGGAAGGAGTGACCCAGATAATTTTAACTTATCAGTTTCATACAAGGTGGGTCATAACTCACCTATATTCATTTTGAAAAAAATTATTTTTCAAAAAAATATATTATGTGGTACAAATGATCACTTTCCCATTTGATTTGTTCACTTTTGAACATGTATCAACTTATTTGATACGTGTAAGCATTTTACAAAGACATTCTTTGTAAGATACTCACACAAATGGATGCAAGATGACCTACCCTCACAGTCTTGACCACAAAATTCAGAACGAATTTAATACAACTGACGAATAAATCTAGTCATTTTGTGAATAGATCTCGTAACTATTTTTCTATTATAGAAGCGTTCACATGTAGGTAATTTGATCTTTACTAAATTACCTTTTAGTCCTACCTTAGTTAGACAATCATGTATTCTTGACCAACACAGTCCATTCTAGAATAACATAACTTGACATCAGCTTTTAACGTTAAGTTATGAACGCAGAAAAATAATTACAATGTAGATCACATAGATCAATATTTAAAATGAGAATCTATTTACTAATAACTATCGTAAATAAAAACTTATCCATAATTCTAATCACAATGTTATTCAACTATCTAACATAAACTAAGTCATTAAAATTTGAACGAACATGGAGTATATAACACGTTATGTAGAAGCAGAATTTACAGACACAATCTGATTGTATCAATTCCTTTAACTTCTACTCGTGTATATAAACCAATATTGATGAAACTTACTCCAATCAATGCTTATTGGGATTCAACAAAGATTTCACACATATTTGTCACATGGCCTGTCTCAACTGAATCAATCACTTAATTGACATTCAGTTTGAAGAATAGATCTAGACAAATTCAATCCACTCACAAGTGAACTAAATAATTGTCTTGGCAATGCAACTTATCGCAAAATGCCATATCTTCAGACAATTAAAATATTTCTTCTAAGAAATATTAGACCTTTAAATTCTCCTACCCTCAGAACTTTTCTTTTGGGTTTAGTTCGTTTAGTTCTTAGTCTTTTGTTTCTTAATTATTCCATTTGCCTCAAATAGTTTCGGTCAACCTTATTGTTGCTCCCACTGGAACAAACTTAAGTCACATACATTGCATGATGGACTTTGCTAAGAGACAATTCTCTTTAAGCTTAAGGTGACAACACATATGATATGCCATAATGTTATCAATGTACATTTTGGCCATTCATATGATCAAAACTTGTAGGCATAAAATAATTATTATGTTTAAACGTTTAAGCATATAACTAGCCTTAGCTAGCTTGTTGATCACATTAAACATCTTACATAAAGATATTATAGTTAAGCAATCAACTCATAAATTGAGCATATTCTCATATTAGACCACAATCATAATCATAGTCTATAGAACCTAGTGTTCTTTCAGCACATAGCTATTCACATAGCTTAAAGAAAATTATGAAAGATACATTGTATGTAAAGAATTACATCAATAATACAAACTAATTTACTATGCATTATAACTCTGAATGATTAAAGTCCTTGATTATCTAATATTTGAAGTAGGTCACGGATATGTTTCCCCTTACAACTCCGAGAGTTAATCTTAAACCCTAATCATTTTAAGTTCTTTGATGGTAAATACAAGTGGATCTTTCTCATGGTAATAATCATGTTATTAAATAAACATTTTATTTAACTAAGATAACATATATCTGTATGATAAATAACCATGAAAAATACACAAAGTTCTAAACACAAATGTTTAAGAACTTTCAACAAGATTTAACAAAAAATTTAAATGATTTACGTAAAATATGGAGGGTCTAAAGATTACATGACTTGGATGGCATGGATCTTATGATTTAAAGGCACAAGGATAAGGGAATTCACAATCATATTCCCAAATTGAAAAGTGACATATACATTATCAACTTTGCAACTTCATTTGAGCATTAAAAGGAAATTTTCACAAAAAATTCTCTTTATGCTCAATTATCCAATTAGACGTTACAAAACGCCTTTAAACGTGCCATGTCCAAAAATAGAAAATTTTCATAATTTTCCCATCTTCGTCAATACTAGAAGATGCTTGAACATTTTTGCGCCAATACTCTTCTACAGTCATTACATCTAGCTCAGACACACATATGTATCCTATTGTGAACAAAAGTTAAGTTCACTTTCATTAACTTCATACAATTCTTATATTTCTATAACCAGATATGACACATCAATATCTAGTCACTTGTGTTATGCATCATCACAACATGTGCTAAACAAAAAGCACTCAGAAATTTTTCCAAAACAATATCATCGTAAACTTGCAACACAATGCAAAAGTCTTAGGATAAATACTTGTATATTTCCCAAGGATCAAAAACATGTTTTTCGATCAAAAGCGATGATGTCTTACAACAAGAATTTGTTCACAATTGTGCTATAATACGTAATCAATAAGTCATGTTATTTCAAATATTTTTAGCAGTACACATACCTCAAAAAATATTTTTCCGGGCATATCCGAAAAAATTAGGTTTGTTGAAAATTACCATAATAATTTTCCAAACCAAGCCTAATTAAAAAATTGACTTAAGATCTTTTATGTAAATGAATAAAATCTAATTTTATTCAATAAAACTCAATTCAATTTTGTAGTCCATAACACTCAAAATCAAACTTAATTAAAAAATACACATATTTTTCAATATTAAATGACTTATGTTAACTTATAAACAATTTAGTCAATTTATTGTTCAAAATTAAGTACAAAACCTAATTTTGAAGAACTCATAAATATATTTTAAAACAAATCTAAAATATATTCAAGTTCTTAAAATTATAAAAATAACTTTAAAAACTTAATTTAAGAATTAATATTGTAATTTTTAAAATTTTAATTGAATTATTCAACCAAAATATCAAAAATCTATCCAAAAATCAATTTTGACTCAGAGTCAAAATTGACCAAAATCGGGTTGTCGAATTATTAAACCAGTCTAATTCGACCGGTTCAATTGAAAATTGACCCGGGATATAAAATATTTGCAAAATATTGCAAAATTCCAATTATGCCCCTCCCATAATTCTCTTTCCCCTTCTCTCTCTTTCTCTCTCTCTCTCTCGATCAATAGAAGCCGAAGCTTCCTCCAGCCACCCCTAGGAACGCATACTCGCGGTGGTGAGTCAGAGGCTTCCATCGGTCCGGTTTGACTCACCGTCGACTCCCGAACACGGTGGTACCCTCCTTGAAGTCTGTCGTGCCACTGTTTTCCCTCGCCGATGACATCACCATCGAATATCTCTGGGAGCTTGAAGCATTTTTCTTGCTCAACCGAGGGCCAAATCATAGAAAATGATGACGATACGAAGTCGGGAACACATCGTGGACTCCATTCCAAACAATTTTAGGCATTGAAACACTCAGAAATGGCTAGATTGTTTGAGAGTTTGATTTGGGGAAAAAATCATAGAACTAGGGTTCATTTGGATTGGGATTTTGGCAAAATTATAGTTTAATTCCTAAGGGTTTACACTTTTGCAGCACGAGGATGGGCCACAGTAGTCACAAAAACAAAACTTCAATTCAATACCAAAGCTTTCGTCCGTGCATAGAAAAGGACAATTCCGTTTCACATGTGAAAATTAAACTTCAATTCAGTCCTTAGATTCTTAATTAAATTACTCATAAGGACGACATAATGTAATTTACACCAAAATGGACATTAAACATAATTTTTGAATCAAATAATCACAAGTAAACTTGATTCAAAAAATCATACAACAACCAAAACAATACCTAAGCTATCTCTGATACCAATTGAAGGATTCGGCTCGCGATTAAAGCAAAATCGCGAACTAATCCTTCGTACAATCAATGAACTAACATGTTAATTAAAACAAGACTTACTTGTTGTAGCGTGTTCCCGAAGGACTGTTGTGACAAGGTATTGCTACCGGTTGGTTCACGATCACGAACGGATCAGATACGTGAAAGTTTTTTCCATAAATGGCCTTGATCCACAAATTCTAAGACCTACAGGGACTGAATCTTAATTCCGTCCCTTCTCTGTGTGTGGATATCTCAGGATTGGCAAACTTTCAAAAGGTCCCATGGATATCCTTATTTATAGGGAAAAAGTCCCTCCTGCTTGCTTTGCCACACAAAGCATGGAGTTGACAAGTGGCGGGGATGACGTCAGTGATGATATAAGCGCTGACATCATTCCACCTCTTCCCCTTTTTCTTGGGCTTGGCTTATGTCACAACCCAAATCCGGGTTGCTGACACGGTACTGGATCACGCTCTCTAAACCAAAAAGTCATGGTCCAACTAGCCTCATACGAACATACATATTGAATTGCGGAAGCATAAACCATATATATACATAAATATACATACAAACATTCTTACATAATTCTAATATTTATATAAAAGGTCCTACTAATGTACAATGGAACGACTCTACTAGATCACAAAAGGAGTACCATCCGAAGACTTTGAGAACCCGAAAGAAGACGACGGTTTCACACGGAGAACAAACCAAACCTTCGGACATCAAAGCTAGATTCAAAGCTCGTCACATATGGAGGAAGGGGTAAGTACTTGGAAGTACTTAGTAGAAGATATTAAAACTAACCTATAATTAACTAACCAACCACATGCAAGGACTCAAATCATGCATAGACAAGTGTTGCCAAATTAACACTTAGCACATCACAAGTAATTCAAATCGTAGGCAAAGACAGACAAATGAGCACAGATACACTCCAAATACCATATCACACAGATAGACACGTTCAGACCCGAACTTGGAGTCGCGAACGCCAAACAAATAGATGGACTTCGGATAGGTCTAGATTGTGTCACTCCCTCTCACAACACTGGGGTACCATATCTTATAGCACTTTCATAATCAAACCCTGCCGGCCATATCATAATCATATCAAATCCAACGTATCCCCAAAAATATGTACACATGTGAACATTCCTGGTTGGTCACGGGTAGACCTCATTGTCCGCCATCTCACAATTTAACTAACATATATCATACACAAATTCAAAATCTCAAATCAAATCCTCATAATCCACAATACTCATATTTTCCAAAAACCATGCATAAACCAAAATCATCAAGCACACAAACCAAAGACTCACATTCACAATCCATCAAATCATTACATAATCATCATATCAAAATAAAGTCACAAGTTTAAAATAAACAACGTTAGTCAACACAAAGGTTAGGGATAATATCCCCCTACCTTAGCCAAATTGAACAAATGCTCCTAAAGGCCTCCGATCCTCGCTTTAGGTCCCTCGGTGCTCAGATTCCACAAGATGATCGACTAATCAAATAAAACAATTCTTTTATCAATATCATCCTTCAAACACAAAGGAAAATAAGAAATCTACACTAAAGTCCCTAAACACCAAACCCTCTCACCAAAACACCAAAACATGCATAATAGTCTTCTCATCTCCTCATCAAAGTCTAAATCAATATTAAACCTCCTCAAATCACTAACCAAACCTCAACATCCACATATGCTCTTCACTAAGGTTTTAACCTAGGTTTTCCAAGATATGTACAATAACCCCTAATCACAACTCCAAGCATAGATCATCAGCTAAAACCATTATATCATTCATTTCAACCCTCAAACACCTCAAACACCACAAACCCTTCATCAAGCCCAAGCCAAAAGTTCTCCAAAATCAACAAACTTTACATCAACTTAAAGATAATCACAAGATCTACACTTATTTCTAATAATTTTAAGTCTAGAACTTATTTACCAATCCACAAATCCAAGGTAAAGCTTCTCCTCTTCTCTTCTCTTCTTCTTTCCCACGTCCTAACTCTCTCTCTCTCTCTCTCTCCTTCTCTTTTCAAAGGATAAGCACAATGAAACCCACTCACATGACTCCCTAGATATTTTAACCAAAACTTACCATAAATGGTAAAAACACCCATAAGCAAGTTGCATTTTTTTTCCTCTTTGGTCCTTGATCTTCCAAGTCATTCACAACCACTTCTAAACTTCTGCCTAAGTTCTAATAAGTCCACAAATCAATCTTCAATCCATAATTTCCATTTGACTCATCAATTTACAAAATCTCCCGATATCGACGAAAATCGAACCTATACACGAGCACTCACAACTCCTACATGATCATATCTCATAAATACTCAAATGTCAAAAATAATTCAACCAAATCATAGTTCTGGATGTTACAAACCTCCTCGAATTGGAATCGCTCAAATCGGAGGTCGTATGAAGAAGTTATGAATTTTTGAAGTAAAGTGTGCAGGGCTGTGCTGGATTGGCGTACGCCGGGAAAAGGTGGCGGACGCCGGATTGGTCGAAAATCACCAGAAAATTTTCTCCGAGAGGATGGTGGACGCCGAGAAAAAGTGGCGGACGCCGGATTGGTCGAAAATCACCAGAAATTTTTTTTCGAGAGGATGGCGGACGCCGAGGAGAGTTGGTGGACACCGGGTTCCTCAAAAATTGCACAAATCGCAAAACTCAAAACACAAAAGTCGTAGACTAACGTGTTACGGATCTTTTTGTTTTTGAATCACTCGATTCGGATTTTGTATGCAAAAATTACGATTTTTCTACCGAAAGTTGACGAATTAAGCCTACCATTCCTAATACCCACCGA
This sequence comes from Hypericum perforatum, assembly GCA_012979155.1. NCBI lineage: Eukaryota > Viridiplantae > Streptophyta > Magnoliopsida > Malpighiales > Hypericaceae > Hypericum > Hypericum perforatum. The sequence continues at coordinate 949 of SOPF01027229.1, read as the reverse complement.
AATTAGCTCAAAACTCAAAGACAAAGGATTCAAATCACAAAACTCAAAATACGAAAGTCGTAGATTAACGTGTTATGAATCTACCCGACTTGAAATCATCCAAATCAGAGTTCAAACAAAAAAGTTACACCTATTCCCCCAAAGGTCGACGAATTCAACTTAACGGTTCTAATATCGATCGAAACAAAATAACCAATAGTCGGACCGAACGGTCACGACAAAAGCACAACTAGCGAAGGTCATAACAGCTTAGCCCAAATGGGCTCAAGTCCAACAGGAATTTAAGAGATTTGACTTGAATTAAGTGAAGAATTGTTTAATTATTCTATTGGCTGAAAGTCTCTTTCAAGCAAATCTGTCGCCGCCTTCGCTTCCGACATCTTTAGCGGTCGTCAAGGTCGTCAAGTCCATAGCTTTGTCCCGCTCTATCGCTCCAAGGACTGGCCGTCCCTCTGGCTTACCTCTCCTAGTTGATCCTGGTAGTCGGGGGCTTGGTTACCATTGACCGCCCCGAGATACAACTATACTTTATTGCTTACTATTATTTTTTTTTAGATTTTGTTTGGTCCAAGTCACGAAAAAAGAATATTGATCTCTTACGTGAACACTAATTTGATAATTAAAATTTTTGAGCACAATTTTCGTAATATGTCCTCAACAGTAAAACCCGTTTGAAAAAAAAATCCGAACAAGACATACCTTTTAAGTTTTAGCACTTGTGAGTTTCATGGTTGAAAAGTCAAATTCGCCACTATTGTGTATAACAACCTGGTCAAGTATATACTTGGTGTAACTGAGCATAAGGCAAGAAAAACTCGTTCAAATCATCCACGAACACATATTTACCAACATTGAGAATTATTTTTCGCATGTAAAGCGTGCAAATAGTCAAAACATCTTCCTCCGGAATCCTAGACATGATTTCCACCCGTTCTTACATTACTTTCCA
>SOPF01027226.1:27182-60909 GCA_012979155.1 Hypericum perforatum | reverse complement strand
ATTCTTTAGCTAGTCTGACTTCTAAATTGAATAATTCTCTTAACATAGGAATACACTTCCAATAAAGAAACATATCAAGACTTCCAACAATAATTAATAGGCCTCATCTCTTGTCATTAACATTTCGTCTTAAATTGCTATTTTGCATTGCATTGCTATGTTGTTTAATTTTCATTCTCATGTAACCCCAGGTTAGGTAAATTACCTTTTCCCTGCTACCAAGAAAAAAAGTTTTGGTCCAATCTTTTGTATATAATATAGCATGGACCTAAATTCTCTTCAGATTTGCTTTCCAAAATTATATATGCGTAGAGAATGAAAGATAAGGAGATATGTATGTATTTTATTTTTGTAATTAGTGGACATACAAATATCAATTAATTTAATTAGTATGAAGACGGAAAGCACAAAAATAGACGCAGTTACAGATATTTGGATAAGTGGGCTCGCAAAAGCCGATTCCTCCCTTTGTTGTTGTTGGATCTCCACCGTGCCTTTGCCTACACAATTCGTTTTTTCTTCCTCGCAATTAGTCAATCTGAATTGCTCCATGCAACTATCACCAATCATATTGCCTCCTGAAAACTAAATGTATTTGGATATAGTACCGTCATGAAACAAATAATGATTTCATGTGTTTGATCTTAGATTTATATGTTGATTGAGTTACAATTTTATGAAGAAAGACATTTTTTAGAGAATTTCACCAATTAAATTCGTTCCAAACATTTGGTGAAGAATTATTTTACAGTTTAATTCATATCTTTTACCAGAAACAACATATTGGTTATTAGTGTTACCTTTGACGATGACGAGGAGAAGCACGACAATGACCGAAAGGATCCTAAGATTTCTAATTTCTTTCTTTCTCGCTGCCAATTTCTTTCTTTCTTTTTAACCAATAGTTGATCCTCTCGATAGACTTTCAGCAATGAGAGTAAACAAACATAGATAATTCTTTCAATTAGTCTAGCTTAAGGTGACAATGGTGTTGGTGGTGGATGATAAATAACATGTTTTCGACAAAAAGTCTCATATGAAAAGAATGGGATCATCCATTTGACCAAACAATAGTCGTCTCTTTGCGTCCCAAACATCGTTTTGTTTGGATATTTCCAGGCACTTCCCAGAGATCAGACAACCAAGTTCAAATTTTCTGATGGAAAAGTGAATAAATATATTGTGAAAAAGTTTACCAAAAAAATGTCGTGAAAAATATTTTTTAGCAGAATGATTTGTAATCAAAATTAAAATTAAACGAAAAATTTTACTTTTCTATCTTATGCTTTGAAAATTTGATGATTTTAAACGTAAGTTACAAAATTGAAACACTTATATTTTGAGTTTATGTTGCATGCCACTTAAAAAAAACTTAACTCTATTTTATTGAGTCGTCTTGAAAGCAAATTTCATAAAAATTCTGGTTAGTTTATTTTTTTTTCAAAATTAAATGAATGGTGTGCTAATAAGGTTCACCCTTTATCTATTAGGTTCTAATGTTTTATTGATTTTAGAAATTGAGTACACTTTACTCCTTTGTACAATTGGTAATTTCTTCAAAAACATCTGGCTCCATTAGTGCATTGCGCATCAATTTTTATGATTTTGCTCCATTTGGTGTTTTGACCAATCACCTCTCTTCTACTTCTACTATATCTTTATTATCCTGTTAATTTTTATGATTAATGAACGATCTCAATAAATACCCGAATACAATGTGATTTCATATCATTCGGTGTCTCACGTAACCACAACAACAACAATAAAGGATCAAACCCAAATGAGTGCAATTTTGATTAATCAATCAATACATTTAGAACTTGGCCTACAAGTTGTAAATAACACTCTGGTCAACTTGGAAAGCCTTGGGGAATACAGCTGAGATCTAGGCCGAGACCCGAGCAATGCATTAGCCTTCGTAATGACACCTGGGTTCTGGCCGTTGAGAGCCACAAATGCTACTAGGTTTTGCCTCTTGAATGGGTCAACGACGTTATGTTTCCTCTGATTCTGAAATTTTGTTCCGACTGATTTAAATTCAAATTAATAGAATAAAAATGCAAATAGAACTTGAAACTTCTAAGAGGGATAGATAAAAAAAATTACATATAAATACCGTGTAGTTTACCTGTTTCCAAGAAAAGATCGTGTGATTTTATTTTTCCAAATTCAGTACCTGTTTTTTTATTTCGGAAACAACTTTATTCCTGGCCAACTTTCAAGGCTGCTCGGCCACGTGGCAACGCCATGTGAGCGCGACGTAAGCGTCACGTGGTCTGTCGTTCTTCTTTTTCCTCCTCCTCCTTTCTCCTCCCTTCTCTTTTTCTTCCTCCTCCTTCCTTCGCCTCCTCCCTCTTCTTATTGCTCCTCCGCCTTCCTCTTCCTCTTTTCTCCTTCCTTCTCCTCCTCCGCCGACCTCCTCCACTTTCCTCCTCCTCTGTCCTCCTCCCCTCTCCTCCTCCCTTCTCCTCCTCCTCCGCCCTCCTCCTCCCTTCTCCTCCTTCTCCGTCGTCCTCCTCCTCCTCTGCCCTCCTCCTCCTCTCTCCTCCTCCCTTCTCTTCCCTTCTCCTCCTCCAAATCAAAAAGGGACTAAAATTGTAATTTGTCCCGCCAAATCATCTAGACAAAATAAGAAAGGGAAAATGATGTGGCGCTTACGTGGTGCTCACGTGGCAACGCCACGTGGCCGGGCAGCCTTGAAAGCTGACCGAGACTAAAGTTGTCCCCGAAATGAAAACACGGGTACTAAATTTGGAAAAATAAAACGACACAGTCTTTTCTTGAAAACAGCTAAACCACAAGGTAATTATGTGTAGTTTCCAAAAAAAAAAGCACACTTTAATTAAAGAGTGCCTCACTATTAATTTTTTTGGAAAAGTCTCATCAATATCACGTTATTTTACACTATCACGAACAATACTATGTAATTTTACATTAATAATTTGAATATCACAAAAACTAAATTATCAATTTAAAACCATAAATTTCATTTTTTTTCAAAATTCACGGGGATTTTTTTCTTTTTTCTTTTTCATCAATGGTTTGGTTGTGGTAGGGCAGGGAATGAATAACCTGCTTGCTTAATGACCAGGCCTTACGGAAAAAATTGAGGAACAATCTTTATATATAATCTAAATATTTAATCAATTAATTTTGATCAAAATTGAATATAAAAATTGTAATCGATGGGACATTCATTTATTTAGTGACCAAGCAATAGTCCTTATTTTGTTTCCATTTCGTTTTCCTTCAGATATTTCCAGGCACTTGTTCTGACAACAACCTTTCAACCTCTGTAGCAGACAAGAATCCAAATTTAATGCGCCATGACCCCATTGCTTTACTCTCACAGATCATAAAAATAAGGGAAAATTAGGCTAAAGTCCCTGTCCTTTGGTCATTTAACTATTTTTGTCCCTACTGTTTGAAAACTACTCTTTTAGTCCTTACTGTACAAAATAATGCAGATGTTTAGTCCCTAAAAATCAACTTAATTTTTTTGTATGACCATTTTGCCCTTGTCCCAAAAAACTAACCTGAACCACATCTAATCTAACCAAATTATTTTGAACCCAACCAATCCAAATAATAGAAACCAAACCCAACCCATTACGGCCATACCGCCATCTCTTCCCCGACATGGCGACGACAAAGAAGAAGATGGAGGAGTCGATGTACCCGATCGTCGTCTTAATCGATGAGCTAAAGAACAACGACATCCAACTCTGACAACTCGATCTACAAGCTCTCCACCATCGCCAACACTTTCAAGGAGGACCGCACTTGCCACGAGCTCCTCCCCTTCCTCTCTGACAACAATGATGACGACGACGAGGTCCTCCTTGCCATGGTCGACGAGCTCGACAGCTTCGTCCCCCTCGTCGGCGGCCCCGACCATGCCCCCTCCCTCCTCCCCCCTCTCGAATCTCTCTACTCTATCGAGGAGACCGTCGTTCGCGACAAGGCCGTCCTCTCCCTCTCCCGCTTCGCCTCCCAACACTTCGTCCCCCTCTTTAAGGTCGATCATTACTTTCCGGTTGGCATCCGGGGAGTGTTTCACGGATTGGTTTCTAGATCGGAGATCCGTTTGGTTTGGGTTTGAAGAAGAAAGGTTTGATTTGGTTTGGTTTTGGTTTTGAGTTTGGTTTAAATTTTCAAACGAAGGGCAAAATGGTCATACAAAAAAATCAAGTTGATTTTTAGGGACTAAACATGTGCGTTATTTTGTACAGTAAGGACTAAAAGGGTAGTTTTCAAACAGCAGGGGCAAAAATGGTTGAATGACCAAAGGACAGGGACTTTAGCCTAATTTTCCCTAAAAATAATGCGTCAATTTTCGAATTACATATCATCTAATGCAGATCTTAACATGGTTCATCAAAGATAAATAAGAATCGAGATAAAGATTGTTCTAATTTAATCAAAAACTTAGCATTTCAGACACATGACATGGTTAACATTCATTTAGTAGAACTTGAAATCATTTGATCCGCTAAAATATTGGCATCCCACCATTCAAACTTAAGGCAGAAGTCACAAAACTCATCCGTTATACAAATAGCCCACAACCCATAGACATGAATAGTTTTGTCTATATCTAAATGTGATCCCTCAACAACAAGATATAACAATCACCCACAACGAAAACAGAGGAAACAACATACACACATAGTTCATAATTGGATGGCATTAGACAGACTTGCTTTAAGCAGTAACCTCCTCTTCTTCCTCCTCGTACTCCTCTTCATCCGCAGTTGCATCCTGGTACTGCTGGTACTCTGCGACGAGGTCGTTCATGTTGCTCTCCGCCTCGGTGAACTCCATCTCGTCCATGCCCTCACCAGTGTACCAATGCAAGAAAGCCTTGCGCCTAAACATGGCAGTGAATTGCTCGCTGACACGCCTGAACATCTCCTGGATGGAAGTGGAATTGCCAATGAAGGTGGATGACATCTTGAGACCCTTGGGTGGTATGTCACAGACGCTGGACTTCACGTTATTGGGGATCCACTCAACAAAGTATGATGAGTTCTTGTTTTGGACATTGATCATTTGCTCATCGACCTCTTTGGTGCTCATCTTGCCACGGAACATGGCTGAAGCAGTGAGGTAACGGCCATGACGTGGGTCAGCAGCACACATCATGTTCTTCGAATCCCACATCTGCTGGGTCAGCTCTGGGACCGTCAAAGCACGGTACTGCTGTGATCCTCTTGATGTCAAAGGTGCAAATCCAACCATGAAGAAATGAAGACGCGGGAATGGGATGAGGTTAACGGCAAGCTTCCTAAGGTCCGAGTTCAGCTGTCCAGGGAACCTGAGGCAGCACGTGACACCACTCATGGTGGCAGAGATGAGGTGGTTGAGATCACCAACTGCAACAGGAAAAGCAATACATTACATCCGAGCAAGTTCGACAGCATACAGATCAATGCCAATTATAAAATTTTCAACCAACTACATATATGGTCACGCTAACAGGATGCATACATCCAGTGAATTAAATGAAGAATGCATATTTTGAAAGCCATAGTAAATGAACAAGCTTATACAATACAACACTACATCTAAAACTTGCGATATGGGGTTAGACAAATAACACACGTTTGTCTAACTTTCTCTCAATATCAACATCATCAACACAAAGAAATCATATCGTATCGAACAAGAACAAGAACAAGAACAAATACTTTATAACCATCACCACATCCAATTCTCATCACACCAAAACCAATGCGAGATCTAACAAAATCCGAATCAACGAAACCTTAATAAAATAGAACACATTGAAACAACTTACAGGTGGGAGTAGCGAGCTTGAGGGTGCGGAAGCAGATGTCATAGAGAGCCTCATTGTCGAGAACCATACACTCGTCGGCATTCTCGACGAGCTGGTGGACGGAGAGCGTCGCATTGTAAGGCTCCACGACAGTGTCGGAGACCTTAGGGGAAGGGAAGACAGAGAACGTGAGCATCATCCTATCCGGGTACTCCTCCCTGATCTTGGAGATCAGAAGGGTCCCCATCCCAGATCCCGTCCCCCCTCCGAGAGAATGGCACACCTGGAACCCTGATCATATAAAAAACAAATCAGGATCTGACCCGGATACAAAAAAAAAAACACAACTAAATCTAGAAAAGCTGAGATCTTTGGGAGATAAGGCGATATTGAACCGGACCCTAATCACGATTTTATGTAAAAAATGAAGGGATCTTTTACAAATTTTGGTCAAGCAAATGATCGAATACCTTGAAGGCAGTCGCAGTTCTCGGCCTCCTTCCTCACAACATCAAGCACAGAGTCAATAAGCTCGGCCCCTTCGGTGTAATGCCCTTTAGCCCAGTTGTTCCCGGCCCCGGACTGCCCGAACACGAAGTTATCCGGCCTAAAGATCTGCCCGAACGGCCCTGACCTAAGGGAGTCCATGGTCCCTGGCTCGAGGTCCATGAGAACCGCCCTCGGAACGTAACGCCCGCCGGAGGCCTCGTTGTAGTAGACGTTGATCCGCTCGAGCTGGTTGGCGTCGCCCTCGCCATCGTACTTTCCGGTGCCGTCGATGCCGTGCTCGTCGCAGATCACCTCCCAGAACTTGGCCCCGATCTGGTTCCCGCATTGGCCCCCCTGGATGTGAAGGATTTCTCTCATCTTGGAGAAATGAGAAAGTTGTTGAGGGGAGAGGGATTGGTTTGGATCTGCGAATGGAGAGGGAAATTGGGAGATGGGGCGGGCTGGCTAATAATGGAGAGTGGGATTGGTGCTTTTAGGGTTGGACGGAGACAAAAGACAAACTAAAAATAACACTCTCTCTCTCTCTCTCTCTCTCTCTCTCTCTCTGGGTATGTGCTGGATTTTAGGGGCTTTTTCTTTTTAATTTTTTATGGAGTTTTGTTTTCTGTTTTCTAGATCTTTTTGAGGATTTTCTTGTTTTGATAAAAGTACATTTTAGTGCTGTGTAGTTTAGTTGATTTTCGCATATCAATCCGTGGTTAAAATTGTATACAATGCATATTATTTGACATGACATAGATATTCGGACAGCTTTAACAATATTTGTGTTATATGTGTTTAAACCATGGAATAATAAGTTGAAAATTAAATTCTACGATATTAAGTAAACTATTTTCTTTTGTTTTCAGATAGATAAGGGAAATGCCATCAAAAGAAAAGGGGCAAATTACTTCCTAGTCCTTAGTTTTACTCGAATTTTCCTATCGAATCCGTTGTTTCTCATAAATGATTTAGTCATCCATATATTTTGAAAAAATATTGGTCTCGGGTCCCTGGTTGACTTTTGTTCCCATTTTTTAATTTTTTTGTCATGTGAAATGACTATTTTATCCTTCACAAAAAGACAAAAATGAGATAAAATTTGTCGTTTTGTGAAGGATAAAATAGTCATTTTACATGACAAAAATTTAAAGTAAGAGGCTAATTTGGTCGGTGGAAATCCTAAACAAACATTTTAAATAAAACAGGGATTGATTACTCATTTATGAGAAATGAGAGATCTGGTAGGAGAATTATGTTAAATCTAGGGACTAGAAGATAATTTGCCCGTGGAGAAGAGTCCTTGGATGGGTTTTGATTTGGTTTCCCAAGTTTTAAGTCTGTCAATTCAGTACATAAAGGAACGAAGGTCGGTTTTGTTAACGATGGAGATGCATATGGAGTGCGTATATATTAGGGAAAAGTACACTTAAGTACCATATGGTTTCACCGATTATCACTTGAGTACCTCGTGCTTTTTGAACCGTAGAACCGGTCCAACTTATGAAAATTTTAATCAATCGGAGGTCCATTGACCCGGTTCATAATTTTTTTGTAAAACGCTGCGTTTTGTTGTACACGTGGATTGCCACCTCGTCTTTACTTGGATTAGTCACCGGAAACATGGCAATGTGATGAATTATAAAATTGATACTAAATTTGTTAATATTATTTCTAAAACCCCTCTTCACTCTCTCCTTTCGAGAAGCTTCTTCTTCCCCAAATATTCATCTTCTTCTTGCCTCTTCTTCTGGGGAATCAAAATCAGTTACACAGTCCAAGGTTTTCATTAACAGTCCAAATCATCAATTACTTCTTCTTCCTCTTCCTCCGTCCTTTCCGGATCTCTCTCTCTCCCCTCTTTCAAACGACACCGAATTACCTCCGAACCAAAAAGCAATGGGCAAATACTCGCCGATCATATATGTAACCCTAGCTCTCCTAATCCTCCTCCTAATCTCCCAAACCCCAAGGAAGCCCTCCTCCAAGTGCCGTCGCCGCCTCAAACTCCGGTCCTCCTTCAAGTTCAAGAACCCTAACCACCAAGAGCCCGTCGCCTTCAACCTAGTTGTCACCGACATAGAGCGGCGACACGAGGACAAGCAGTAGGAGAGGAAGTACTCCAAGCACGCACACCCGGATGAGGAAACCATGGCTGTCGCGATTCCCGAGAGCTCCCCGGCTCCTGGGGTTGACCCAGGCCCGGGACTTAGGGAGAACTGCTTCCTCCTGGGCAGTAATGGATGTTCCACTTGGGGATGGTGTACCCATTTCTGGGTGTGTCTCTCTCTCTCTCTATCTATCCACTCTGAGGGAAGAGGGTCTTAGTTGGGGAGAGGAAGACGAAGTTGTTGAGCTTGGGTTGTAACCATTTGACAAAACCCATTCTTCAAATAAGTTTTGTTTGTTTCCGTTCGGTCGATTTATTTCCATTTGATTATGTTTTGCTTTGTTGGTTTGGTTCTGTGTGTTTTTCATTTGGTTATGTTTGGTTTAGAGGTCTCGATTGATTGGTTGAAGATAGAAAAAATACTGAGGTTGAAGATGGGTTGGAAGAAGAGAAAGAATGAGAGAAGTGAGGTTAAATTTTTTTTGAAAATAATAAGTAATTGTGGTACTAATTTGGTAATTTACCAGCTACCACGATAGCATCAGGTAATTCTAGTTTAAGCCGCGTGTCAGTCCATGTTGGCAACGAAACGACGTCGTTTCGTAAAAAAGACGCGGACCGGAGATCGGGACCGGTCCGTGATGAAAATTTTCATAAGTTGGACCGATTCTACGGTTCAAAAAGCACAAGATACTCAAGTGATAATCGGTAAAACCACAGGGTACTTAAGTGTACTTTTCCCTATATATTATTAGGTGCGAGATTATTCTAATTGAACTACATATTTTGAGTTCAAATTATGATAATAAAATTGAGTTAAGATTTGTTTAGTTTTATTTTTTGTTTCATTTGTAATCCAACTCAATTTTAATTTTAATTAGTTGACTCGATTAATTCATGGTAGCTATACATAAAGAGATAATCGGTGATTTATGCTGGTGCAGTTTTCACAATTGAAAACCTTTTTCATTTGGGGCAGTGGAGTTGAACTTTCACTGATCTAATTATTATAACGTTCCTTTGGCTTCAAGAGAGGGCAACCAATCTGTTTTGGACGTTGGATGACCTGTAACCTTTTTGCAATTTGTTAGATGAGTGTTTTTTTTTTCTTAATTTGTTTTGATTGAAATTACTTAATATTTGGAAATCCAGCTATGTGTCAATATATATCAATCATTTGTTCTTTTTTAGAGTTTAATATCTTTCATTTGTTAGATGGGTTCAGGATGGACATGAAGCCAAAATATCTTGTCCGGATTTATGAAAATTATATTTCACCCTCCCTTATTTGGAGACGTCACCATCTTTCTTCTCAAATTTTAGTATCTGGCAAGTTGCACAAAATATAAATATTTCTCAATTATTCTACGTTAGGTGACGAAAAGATCAATATTAATATTTATACAGACCACGAGCCTCTCTCAGTCTTCCTCCACTGGCTTTCCAGTTGTCACCCACAAGGTAAGAAGAGATTTTGCTTACATGGGGTCCTAGATAATGCACATTATTCTACTCATATGTGAGAATCTACTTTATTATACTTCAAGATCGGATCTCGTCACAAAGCAAATTGGTTAATTATACCAGTTGTATTTTCTTCTTAGGGTTTATTTTGGGGACACATAGTTGTCAGTAGAACGTGACCTTATTCTCATCCGATCATGGCAGTTAGTACCAAACGATTAGATCAGACAGTGAAATATCATTATTTTAACAAAACTAAAATATTTTTTATAAATCTAATATAGCTCAAATTCATATTGGTCGTCGTACTACAAGAATATGATCGATTGTGATATGATAATAGCAAATCGTAATTACTATTAGTTACGTGCTATTTTTTAAGTAGGTGAAGGGTTTTAGGTTTTATAGATGCTGGGGAAGATATAGGAAGAAATCATGAGGCATGTTGAAAAGGATTAATTGATAGGGACCAACCTTAAGCAGAGACTAATTAACAGCAATCATACCATCCGTAATTGGTTATCAATGATCACTCCATTGGATGTGAGAGTCTAGCGAACTCCCCAGATGGTAACAGTCTAGCTATTGTCATATTTATTACAAAAATTAGTTGTGGAAATCACATAAATCTTTTTGAAATGGTATTGTTGGTAATTGGTATTGTTAGGAGATAATCAAATGATTGGCGCTCAAAGTGGATCTGGACCTCAGATTGTCTTCTACAAACATACCCAAATCCTTTTAACTTTAGGGTCCAAATGTTCTTGTTCCTTAGTAGACGGCCCATAAGATGTCTTTCCTTTTTTCTTTCTTTATACAGGGCCCAACCCATGAACCACCTCGAATGCCCGTTGTGTATACTGAACAATTGGTATACTGATTAATTTATATTGTCTGTATCTCAGATACTTATTATGATACTTATTTAGATTTATCTCAAATTTTAATTGGGTCAAAATCATATTCTCATTCTATAACATATTGAGTTTGTCTCTTATAAATAAGGATGATAAGTATTGGATTTGTTTGGTGTTCTTAATTGCAATGGTAGTCAGAGTTAGTCTTTAGGTATAGCTTTGACTATGACTTATGTATATGTATTAGTGATTATTGTCTTAACTTCGTGAATATAAATCTTTCAACTAGATTATATATATCATGTGTTTTCTATTTTTTTCTATTAATATCGTTAGCATCCACTCAACAAATACGAATTCATGTAAGAGGCTGTGGAGCAATTGCTTCGTGGTTTTTTTTTCCAAATTCGTTTACTATTTTTTTATAGAAATATTTACTGATAGTTGAATTGGTCCGAAACTGGATCGAATCCTATATTGTTATTCCACTCTCCATCTATAAATATAAACGGGCTAGTACACATTCTCCAGGTGCTTCAAATGTCCTCCGTTTATTTAAACCGCAACTCGATCGGGGGTCAAAGCCTCATGATTGAAACGTGCTTCTGCTAACACACTGATGCCTTGTTCCCCGTTCTGTCCCAGGTTCCTTCTGAGTCACTTCTCACATGGTAAATTCCAATTATTGTTGGTCGGGCCGTGTACTGGGTCCCATATCGACATACATTGTGGCACGAAATGGCAAAATGCCACTCGCCATCGGGTGTTAGTTCATTGAGCAGCTCAAATTATTTAAGGAAAAGTTCACTTAAGTACAATATAGTGCACGAGCACATATCGTATATGTTGGAAAAAATAGATGAATGAACCCAAAAGTCCAAGGAGAAAAACTCTGAAGAGACGCGATGGAAGCCCAAAAGGTCAAGGAGAAAAATTCTGAAGGGACGCGAAGAGGTTAGATGCTGGATAAGGCTTATCTAGAGTACCATCCGAATGGACATGAATCTGAATAAGGCCTATCCAGAAGGCTGTCTGAAGGAATTCTCTCGCACTAATGGTGACTCTTTGTGGATGCTCGTGACCCTTCGAATGACAGCCTCCATACCTATAAATAGAGGGTCCTCTTTCTCATTTGATCATCCCAACAGCAAGTGCATCTTTTAGTATTGTTGTCTTCTTTCCCTCCCTTATTCGCTAACTCAGAAAAATCCTTCCAAACTTTTTGGATACATAAGAGTTTGTCTAAAGTTTTGAGATATGTAGTGCAACGTTCTTGAAAACGCTCAAATAGTCGTTGTTTCTTAGGGATAATTGTCGTAGTCCGTACACACTGAAATATACGGGACAATCTCTTCTTACAAAAAAAGTGTCCAACACTTGTGTCGACTTTTATCGTAGATCCTAATCAAGTACACCGAACCCAACGACTAACAATACGCACATGGTGCATTGGTCGTTTGTAGGGCGCGTTATGGCCCATTCGGCTAGAGGCCTCCAAAGGAACACCTAGAGAGAGCACATCATGTTCATCACATGATGTATCTCTTTGGAGATGTTCGCGGTCCTTTGAGATGCTAGACCCTAGTCTTTATAAATAAGAGATTCCCCTTCTCATTTTAATAATCCTAGCAACTGCATAAGCAAGTGTAATTGTTTACTCTTCCTCTCCCTGAGTATGAAAGTTCTGAGTATCTAAGAGCTCGCTCGAAGCTTCAAGACTCGTAGTACAACAATCTTGGAAGCGCTCTAGTCGTTATATCTTGTGTTATCTACGGTTTGCATTACCTTGATTTCCTATGTCATGTTTGTCTGGATCAGATTAGATCTGATCGAAGATTCGTATAGATCTCGGTACCTTTCTTGATGACTCAAGTGGATAATCATGTCTTGGTTGAATTTTTTCAACTTTGGCATTCATTTGAATGTTTCTTGTATGTGCTCAAATGCTCGATATCACGAGTATGCGTCTTTGGCATAGCTTTGTGCTTATTGGCCGACTTTTGTTTCGGCAGTTATACATGGTCGTTTGCTCTTTTAGCTCTTCAGCCAACCTTTGCCTCCGTTCATGCCATCTTGTTGTTGTTAGATTGGTTTTCGTTATCCTTTACTTATCTTTATTGTCCGTCTATGTATTTCATTTTCTTACAATGCATTCTGCTTGATTAATATAGGTTTCGTGCCACTATTCTAAAAAAATATAATTGCAATTGTTGATATTTTTTGATTCGGTTAAGATCGGAACAATGACAAAGTCTTCCTGCCAACTTCTCTTTCTCTTCTAAATCTTAGCCACCAATTTGTATTATAGAACATTCAGAGTTTCGGTCCTAACTTTACACACTAGTATGAGTATTTTATTAATATAAATAATACAAATCAAATTAATGAACATATCATTGATAATACTAAGAGGACTCAAGTTAAATTGAAAATATTTATTGTCGGTCTTTTCAGATTCGAACATGAACCAATCATGGAGGTGGTGTAGTAGAATAAAAAAAACTTAAATCTTTAAGTCCATGCTTAGAGGGTTGGTGGTATAGTACGCGTGTCATTTAATGGGCGCTTGAAATGTTGTAAATGCTAGATTTGAATTCTGTATCAGCTTCGTGGGATTGATTTAATTAACTTGGGATAGATGAAACCACGAAACCACACGATCCGCGTGACAGCAATTAAAAGAAATCTCACCATAAACTCTATAAATTTGCTATAAAAAAATTTAATTCCAAATTGAAATCAAAATTAATATAAAAATGTGATAATGTTTCTATTATACCTTTTCAAAAAAATTAGTGATAAATCTTTATCTCAATTTTCATAAAAAATAAGAATTTAAAATAAGAATTTATGGTTTTAGACTTGAAAAATTATTTTGTGTTAGACTTGACAAATTTGGCATAATTATTTATCTTTTTAATGGTCTTAAATTAAATAATGTGATAGTCGTTTTATTGTAAGAAAATTAAAAAATATAATATAACATTTAAATGATATAAAAGTTGAGATTTAAGTAATTTTAATATGGAAAAAATAATTTTTTTATCTTTTATGTATTAATTATTCAAAATTTTAATTTTTTTGAATTTTTTTTATTTGATAAATTCTCTAAAGTGATAGATAAATCATAGCCAAAATTAATATTCCAACTTTTTCCAAAGCTACACCTAAAGGTTTAGTAAAGCACATGGACTAAAATAGTTAACATGATAACTCTAACTAATTAGGAAATAAAACAAATAATAACCTACTATTTTAATGAAAAGTAGTTAACTAAAACTCTTAACTGATTAGGAAATAAAATGCTAATAACTCACACCCAAGCCAAACAAGCTTTCCGATTTGTTCTCCCCCTGAAAAGAAGAAGTCGTACATGCAAATGAATATGTACAATGAGGATAGGCAAGATATGGTATTTATAGAATCATATGCATATCCTAATTTAAAAATTTTGATTCATAACTTATATTAGATTTTTTTATAAATTTTTAATACTAGATTCATACCATTATCCTTAAGATTTGTAGAGTCTATATGGTCTTATAAAATCTTAAAAAATCCGAGCTTTGAATTAAATAAAAGAGATTTTTTAATATAAAATTTTAATATTTTGTTTAAAATTTTACTGAATCAT
Organism: Hypericum perforatum; assembly: GCA_012979155.1. Taxonomy (NCBI): domain Eukaryota; kingdom Viridiplantae; phylum Streptophyta; class Magnoliopsida; order Malpighiales; family Hypericaceae; genus Hypericum; species Hypericum perforatum. The sequence goes on along the minus strand of SOPF01027226.1, from coordinate 46,576 downwards.
AATAAATATATGAAAATTTATATGAAAATGTATAAATTTTTAGGAAATCATAATGAATATATAAAAAATTTATCATGAAATATATAGTATATTAATAAAAAAATAAAAATAATCAATTTCATGAAACACATTGTAAAATATTTAAGAAATTTATTATAATATCTAAGTAAAAGATAATAATAAAATGTCTAATTTAAATTTATTCATGGTATAAATAGGATATGGAAATTAAGGTAAAAGAGTAACAACAAAATAAAGTTTCATAAGATTCATATTTTTGTTATGACCCGGAGATTAAACATGAATGCATGATATATATATATATATATATATATATATATATATTCATCCTTAAAAATAAGGAGTATCAAAATCCGAAAAAGTAAAAAAGTGTAAAAAGGGAAGAAATTGTAATTTGGGTCCCCACTATATTTAGGTTAACTACATCTTCATACTAATTATTTTAAATTTTGTGTTTAAACTCGAATCAACCGTCTAACTATTGCCAAAAAAAATTGAGGTCGTTTTTAGCTAACATATGACTGGTAAGAGGAATGATTAAACCGTTTGAAATCTGATATCATGTAAAATTGAGTCATCCGCTCCTTAAATAGGAAACTATTGTCAATTTGTAACTTCATTTAGTTATTTATTAACTGGCAACCGCTTACCAAATAGAAAAACCGCGTACACCCCTTTGACCTTTCCTAACCAATAATAACAAATTAAAACAAAACAACCAAACAAAACCTTACTTTTTAAATATTTATTCACACCTTTAAAAACCAAAAGAAGAAATAAAAACAAAATTATATATATAAAGAACAGAGACGCTCCCCACCACCACCACCTTGTAACCTTTTTCCTCACGTCTTCCACTCTTTCCCTTTCCTCATAGTGTACCATCAAAGTTGTTAGCAACAAGCTCAAAACCAAAAGCTAGAGATTCAAATATAAGACACGACATTGTTCGAATCTGAATTATTATGACGTGGAAGAAGTTGGGGTGCAACAAGAAGAACGGGTCGAGGCTATCACGTATTGTGTCGGATCTCCAGCAGCCGAAAATAGCCGACTCCTCATTGGTCGTGGCCACAGGCTTCCCTACTTCCCTGGTCGACCTCTTCGTGAAGAACCGGTCCCGCTTGAGGAAACCCAGCAGCAAAAAAGCCAGCAATTCCCGACCAGACAAGGACCAGGAGGATGACCTCGTGATCTCCGACCCAGTTGTCGTTTCTTGCTCGAGGGACGTGGGGCTCGGTGGTAATGGCGAGGAGGAGGTAAAGGTGGAGTCTTTAGGACATGAAGAGGTAAAGGTGGAATCTTTATCTGAAGATGGTAATTTGGTGGAGGGACATTGTGGAGATAGTGGAAAGAAAGTTGGGTTTGGAGGTTTGTTTTGGGTGGTTTTGGTTTTGGGTTTGGGTTTGAGTATTAAGAAGATGGTTGTTGGGGTTACATTGTCTGCTTTTGCTCTTATATTGCTTGATTGTTGTTGTGCGAGGTGGTTGAGGTTGTTGCTTGAGCCTTGTCTTGGGTTGGTTAATAGGGTTTTGGGTTTGGTTTGGTGGGTTCGGAGGGAGAAAGAGAAAGAAGAAGGAGATGATGAAGTGGTGGAGCTCCGTGGGGATGATGATGGTGATGGTTTGGTGTCTGATGGGGAGATACAATTTGTCGAGTGTAATAAGGAGGAGAGAGAATTGGAATTGGAATTGGACTTGGTGGGGTGGGAAGAGAGTGTTGTGGAGGAGTGTGAGAAAGAGAAGAGCAAGGGTGGGAAGATCAGAAGGAAGATTGTGAAGAATTTAGTGCCAAAGAAGCTTCGCGCTCGTGCGAAGAAGAGGAAGATGAAGAGAAAGGAGAAGGAATTGGAGTTCGAGAATGAGGCATTTGATTGTCCCGGCCATAGCAGAGGAAAGTCTCATTCTCAGAATTATGAGGGTGATGTAGAGGATGGAGAAGAATCCAGTAGAAACGGGAGCCTTTCCGAGGATGGTCGTGGAATTGGTAGGTGTAGTTTCAACCAGGATTCGCAGCCTGATGAGGAAATAACACTACTAGTTGACGAGGAGGTAAGGGTACCCGCAGATGAGAGCAAGCTGAATTATGGTTATGGCATTGTTTTGCTTGTTCTCGCGGGGCTCGTTGGAGGTCGAATTGCTGCGTTTATTCTTACTGTTGGCTTGTGCCTCGTGTTAAAATTGGTTATGAAATGGAGGAGACCGATGTTGATTGATCATTGAGTTGGAGCCGGTGTGTTTTTCGTTTCTCCTGATGTAGTGTTCTTGCTTCCATCTCCTTAATGGTAATTGTACAGAAAAATGGGCAAGGTCTTAGCAAGTCGGGTAAATTATCAAACCTGTTGTTGCACTCTAGCTGGAGAAGTTGTATCTTATTGCACATTGACATACCAAGATTCAAAGATCATATACAAGGAATACTTATATTCTCGGTGCTCCAAAGACCGCCTTTTCTAAACTTACCTTCCAAATTTTGCCTCATATGCATGGTAGCTTAGTTTTTTCTTTCTGTTCTCTGCTTTTTCGTTATGAAGACATGTTCTTTACTGACTAATGTATCCAATCCCACTGAAGCTCGAGCACGATGATATCGCGGGTTGGCTTCACTTTGAACAGAGCTAGTTAGAGGTGCTCTGCATAATCTGTGTTGCATTTGCATTGTGAAAGGGCATCAAAGAAAGTTGGACGAAACAATCTGTGGAAGTTTTATTTGTCATCATCAATTAGTTCACCTGGTTTTAATTGAAGTCTCCAACAGAAGTTCTGATCTCTAATCTATGATAATCTTTTTGTTCCTCGTGCTTTGAGTTTTTTTAATGTAGATTCCAGTGCGTTCTCAAATTTTCCTCATCTATAGGTTGGTCGCGAATTTTTTTGTTTATTTCGCTAGAAATTGCATGATATTTGGAATTATCCAAGCAGATAGGCAATTGCATTCTTCGTTTAGAAAAATTCTTCGTTTTCGATTTCGTTTAGTGACTCTAATCTGATTGTCGATCAACTCATATATACTTAAAATAATTTTATTTAGTCTTAAAAATTTAATTCTTAATATTCTCTAATTTTATTGAGAATGTATCATTTACAAGTATAAAAATATAATTTAATTGTTTTAAATCTAACAAAATTTGAAATATTTTTTTCTGAAAAGATGTGGAGAGAATTGGGTTTAACCGACTAGTTTCCATTCCACTCGAAAACCCTCTTTTGTAGCCAATCTTAGATGACCCTTTGCCAACAGCCATCCTTCTAAATGTTTCACCTCTCTTTTTAGGATAAAATCTGAGGTGGCTATCAATTAGCTGCTTTCCATTGTTTCTCCATTTGGCTAGACATTACTCAAAAGTTATATTTGCTACATTTCAGTAATGTTTCAATGCAAATTGCATTTGGACAATGCTCTCTATTGATTCGCTTTGTCGGCTTCTTCTTTTTGCAGAAACTTGCATGCATCTTCTCCGGATTCCCTTGCAATAGACTCACTTCACCTACTCCCAGGAAGCCTTTTTCTTTCCAAAAAATTGATTTCTCTGTCGATGTACTCTTTAGAGAGACTATGTATTATATAATTAAAATAGAGAATTATGGTGTGAATTAAATCTTGCAATATCAATCTTAATATAGGATTTTTCGCTATTGCAAAAAAAAAAATTCACTGTATTTTATCGCGACGGGACTTTAACAGTACTAGTAAACTATAACCTCACAATAAAGAATTTTCACACTATATAGATTGTAACTAGGGTAAATTGTCCTCCCGTCCCTCTCCTTTGCTTAAATTACTATTTTTTCCCTACTGTTTCAAAAATGATGATTTCGTCCTCCAGATTTGATTTAATAGCACTCTAAGGTCCCTGGTGCCGGAATCGGAAAAAAAACTCCGGCAATCGGAGACCTGAAATGACCAAATTGCCCCTCCCTCTTCCTCCATATCGACGTGTAGAACCGGAGAAGGAAGAGAAGTTAGAGAAAGAAGATGAGTGGAGAGAGAGGGAGGGCCAATTTGGTCATTTCAGGTCTCCGGTCGCCGGAGTTTTTTTCCGATTCCGGCATCAGGGACCTTAGAGTGCTATTAAATCAAATCTGGAGGACGAAATCATCATTTTTGAAATAGTAGGGAAAAAAATAGTAATTTAAGCAAAGAAGAGGGACGGGAGGGCAATTTACTCTTGTAACTATCGTTCGTAATCAACTCTATTTATCAAGAAAAACATTGAATTCTCCATCCATTTGGTGGCATCAAGTTGCATGAACAAATAAATTGACAAACTAAATGATAAAGTATTTTCAACTATGGATACGACTCTCGGCTAGAATAGGGACAACTTGGCATGTCATTGACTACCCTTTTTTCCATTGTTTTAAAAAGCGTGGTCCGATTGGTGGTAGGACTGGTCGGACTATCAACCGTTCCACTCAACGACTTGTTTTTGGACATAAACTTGCTCATCATTCGAATCGGACAAAATCTGGTCAGATCGGACAGTTTATGGTTCAACTGTGATGATTCGACCAAAAAGTTTCACTAATTTATGATTTTATTTTTGATTCAAGATTATCTATTTGTATAAATACTTTATTTGGTATATTTTATAAAATTGGTATATTTATATGTTACTATTAATTTATTACATAAATTATTTACCTATATATCTATATATATTTCAAAAAATTACAAAATATAATAAAAACATTTTGATCCGACCAAAAGTTGGGTCGGTCGGACCGGCTGATCCAGAGGTCGGACCCAATTTTGGGTCAACCTCTGGGTCTATTGTGAGAACAACGCTTTTTTCTCTCTGGACACCATGTGTTGGTGCATATTAATTGCCAAATTAACACCAACAAAACGAAGGCCTTCTTTATCGTGACTCTCTGTCTTGAGTTGTGGCTGGTTCGCTTGGAAATTAATGCTGCGTCTCTTTCTCTGAACTAGTTACTAAGCCATATCCATGGAACAGCTATACAATTAATTGATGTGTCAAGTTCAGGGCTAGAGATGGGAATTCAGTCCCGCGTCACATCAGACATGTAGTTCCTATGAAAATCTGGTGAAAGTATGAACACAACAATATGTATAACATGATTGATTTATATAGAAATTATGTTAAAATCTTAATATGAATATATAAGTTTCCTGCACTTATGAACAATTTATTGTATTCATAACTGACAATGTGATAATTTATTGATATTCATAACATAATATATCCACAACTGATAAAGTCTGTGAAGTTGAATTTTTACAGCTATTCATGAACCAGAATTTCAATTTAAATCAATCAAAATCCAACTATGTATTTAAACATGGGAAGAAATATTTTGGAGATATCAAAGGACCAGCAATAATATTGGACAAGATAGCAGCAAGAACCCACCGCAATAAATAGTGGAAGGCAATGAAACATGTCACATGAAGTGTTGCAACTCTACATCATTATTCGCACAGTTGCTGCCTCCACATCCTCATGTTGATGCCAGATTTTGTTTGTTAATGGTAACTCGTTCCATCATCGAACAGTACATTTTAGAAATACATGGGTCGATTTACAAATCCAGATTGACTAATTGTTATGCCGACTCCCTTAACAAATTTTGTATTTCGTTAGTCAACCATACGAAAGTGAATTTGTAACCAAACTTTGTACACATCGCCATCATACTAGGAGAGCTGCTGATATCCAAAATATTTACCTTAACTTCCAGAGGAGGCTTCCAACAAACAACACTAAGAACTATAGCAACAACTACAACACGATCACAAAGCTCATCTACAAAAATTTGTACGAATATTGAATCGCGAACATAGTATGACACTTAAATCGTGCAAATAAAAATTTATCAGGAAATTAATCTGCTTAAATATTATGTTAGAATTTTCGTATTTATTGAGTATATGAAATTTTCATACACCACAATGAAATGAGCAATATGGAGTCACGACGATTCGTCGCATGATAGCTCTAATTGTGAATAAAGAAGAAGAAAGCAACAAAAAAGAAGAAGAACAGGTTGGATAACACCATCCTTTACTACGCTCTCTAGCTAGCTAGAGCACTATATAGCTGGTTCAGCGGTCTATATTTACATTAATCGTACATCTTGTGTAATGGACGCCGGCTGCCTGCCGGAATCATCGACGTCCGTAATTGAAAAATGGTGCATGTGTAATTTGTCTTTGTTTGCCGGCAATATGGCCAAATAGAACTCATCAAATTGACGTCACTTTCCTACAAATAAAAAGTGAAGTCGCATGGGTTTAATTGAAAAATCTTTAAAAGCCTTCGAGCTTGCATCGGTTGCATGAATACATATGGCACGCTCTTGCAAAGCCAGGGCTGATCTATTATAATCGTGAGTGTCTGTCTTCCTCAAAATATAGTTTTCGTGGACCGATGATTTAATCATAATTGGAATGAGGTCGTAATGACATTCCGAAATATGAACTATGGTTTAAACAAAATGCAATCTTAATGATATTTTAATTTGTGAGATCTTGCTGAGAGACAAACTCCTTGAATTTTCTTACGTAAATCTAAAAGGTTGTCTAACCGTTAAACATCGGTTCGCATCGATTGGTCAAACAAAGTAAAAATATTTTTTTGCAACTTTTTTTATAATTTTATTATATTAAAAATAATTATATTAATATTTTAATGTTTGCAAATTATAATATTTAAAATTAAATAATATTTATATTTATTTGATATTAAATATACTTATTAATATATATATATATATAATTTTTTTGCTCGTACTACTAGTCTATTTGGTTGACCTAAAAAACAGAGAAAACTTGTGTTGATTTCAATGTATATTTAAAATCTAATTCAAAATTTTAAATTAAAGTGAAGGGAACTTTGAAGATACATACTCAACATCATTTTTCCCAATGGACTCATTAAATAATTGGGGATTTCTAAATGTAAATAATTGTAGCTAATGCTTTCACTTATAGGTTTTATTTGGTTAAGCGTGATACCTAATAACTCTATAATTTCACAATCTTTGTGCCTGCGATTTATTACTTTAGAAAACATGTGAAATTGTTTATAGTTTAACAATATAATATGTTGTAAATATTTAAAAGATTCGAAGTTTAAAGTTACAAATAAAAAAAAAAGCAAATTGCCCTCAGGTCCCTTTCCTTTGCTAAAATCACTATTTTTGTCCCTTCTGTTTCAAAAAAGATACTTTCGTCCTCCTAGTTTGCTTTTTTTGTACTCTAAAGTCCCTGGCTGATGTCATCATTTGTTTTATTTAAAAAATGACCATTATACCCTTCCATAAAAAAACACATCTCCGCCGTCGCTTCTCGCCGGAATCCTCACTCTCGGCTTACTACTCGATGAAGAAGGTCGTCTCCTCCATGCGCGGCGACCTCCAGTCCACACTCGATGAAGAAGGTCATCTCCTCCTCGCGAACTTCTCCGTCTACTCCATGGATAGCCACGTGGCAACCGCCGCGCCACCTCCACTAACCACCGAGGTCCAGATTGCCACCGAGACGAAGTACTTTGACTCTTCCTCCCCCTCTACGAGGCTCACCATCTCGTTAGACGGTTCGAACGTGGCATTATTCAGCGGAGATGGCAGTCGGGGAGGGAGTTCTCAGCCATTGGCGAGCAGGACGGAAGGGGACAGCGTCGGTGTGGTAGAATCCCGGCTGACAACGGCTTGGGAGGACGAGGAGGCGAGCGAGGTGCGGCTATGGGATGAGATCATGGACGAGGCGAGGAGGATAGAGGCTTTGGCGAGGGGTGTGCTTCGTAAAGCGGTTTGTCTTGCCGGTTAACCGCCCGGAGAAGAAGGATGGCTGGAGAAGAAGACCTAGTAATTTCTTTAATTTTTAAGGGTAAAGAAGTAATTTCAATAATTAAAAATAAAGTAAAATAAATAATGACATCAGCCAGGGACCTCAGAGTGATAAAAAAGCAAAGATGGGGGACTAAAGTCTCTTTTCCGAAACAGGAGGGATAAAAATAGTGATTTTAGCAAAGGACAGGGACCTGAGGACAATTTGCTAAAAAAAATTAACGTTCTTTATATGTAATCGAACTCCTTATTGGCTTCTTTAAATAAGATGGAACATAGATTGAGGCTACATACTAAAATGTGCGAATTCTAGGCTCCTGCACATTTATGTACCATATGGTCATCGAATTGTTTGTGTTGTATTATTAATTAATGTCCAACAATATTCAGTTTAGACAAAAAAAAAAAACTGTGTTGGACCATAATGTTGCATTAGTCGGCTACATAATGTTTAGCTTCAATTAGAGATTTTGAATTCAGATTCATGTTTTGCTAAGATAACGGGTAGTTTTGACCAAAAATAACGGTAATAAATAATGTCCGTCAATTCCGGACAAGTATAGATTGTTATTATGAACCCATGGTATATAAGAACAGGCCGGACGAAGGCCCTTTATCCTTGGGCTGACGTCCTCGACATTCAGTGATGGGCTTTTATCCGTGGGCCGAACTTGAAAAATCGGCTCACATATTTCCATTGCATTTCAGTATTTCAGTTGAGCTAAGTGTGTGTTTGCCTGTTTGGTACATATTTACATGACAATGTTTTTGTTTAATTATGTCTAATTCATATAATCAACCGATAGTATTTCCCATTTCCCCCATTGGATGGTTGCGTTCCCATTTTCCCAGGCCTTGTAGAATCACACACTTCTTGTGACGAGTAGATTAAATTGAAGAGAAATAAACGTGTTAAGTTCCCATTTTCCCAAATAGCTAATACAAATAGTCTGATTGAAGGTGTCCAAATTTTGAAAGCATGTTAATTACTTTTTAAACTTATCATTATTTCAATATCGCATTATCATATTTTCATTTTAATTTTTTTACCATTTGAATTAAATTCGACTATAGTTAATTTTCCGGGGAGTGAAGAGATTTGGGAACCATAAAAGTATAAAACCAGTTGGCGCTGACCGGTCACACCCTTTAAATATCATGGCATAACAAATGGCCATTGGTCATCCATGATATGTACAGGACAATCATGTTCCATCTCTCACATTCTTGGTCCTTCGATACATAATTCCGATATGGTACACCAATTATTGAATGAAGATGATCATATTGTTGTTTAAGGCTATAACCGACTCTTATTGTTGATATATCACAGAGAACTGAAAATTTTCCGAGTCTCACTCTGAAATTGCTATTTGCTGTTAATTGGTTTGGCTGTCAGGATGAATTTCAAGATTTGAAGTTCAATTTATCGTAGTTGTTGGCACACTAACTTCATAAGTGAACGTAAGCGAACACCACTTAATTATTTAGTGGAATATTTAGTCAGTGTTATTTCATTTACAATTCATGAAGTATCAGTTTTATTGTTATTTCTTTTTGGCCTAAAATTTAAAGCTGAGTTGGAGTGCTTTATAGACTGTACATTGTAGATTTTAGCCAACGCACAATGTCTAATAGTTTAGTTACCTGATTTTTTTGGTAAGCAGATAAATTTTATATGTATACCCCAATATTTACAAGTAGTGTAATGATTGTTTACTTATTAATTACATGACTAATCTCTTAATTTGAAAGATGTCATGTCAAAAATTAAGACTTTATATCCTAAGTCCGAATAAAATTAGACTATCTAAATTACTAGTAAGTATAATACAAAATAGTAACAGAATTCACATGAAACTAAAATTTAGTTATTTTTTTATAAATACCTTGTACATAGAAACTAAACACATCTCTAAACAAATATTCTATATTTTTATTTCACAAAGCCCAAATTTGCAAATGTTGGTTGGTACAAGTATTCTTGAATTGGCATTAAGATTAAGATTAAGCTAGACCTGACCACGGTTCGAATTCGAACGAATTCAAATCAAATTGGTTTGAATTCGAATTATCAAAACATTAAACCGTATTCGATTCGTCCAAGGACAAATTGAATACGAATTATAAATCTTCGAAAATATTAAATATTTAATTAAAAATTTAAAATAAGAAATAAATGTTTAACACTTTTTGAGAAAAAGAAATAAACTAAATTTTGAGTTTGTACTTGATGCGTGAAAATTAATTGTGTACAATTTAGGATTTAAGAGTTTCATGATTTAGAGTTTATGGTTTAAAAATTTATAGTTTAGTATATAATTAAATGTAGGGTTTAGATTTTTAGGATTTAAGATTTGGTGTTTAAAGTTTATGATTTAATAAATAATTGAGTTAGAAATTTAAGATTTTAGGGTTTAGAGTTTAGGGTTTCGGGTATTAGGATTGAAGGTTTAGTAAATAATTGAGTTTGAGATTTTTTACACCAATATATATATAATATATTATACAAATTTTAATCAAATTCAATACGAATTTAACTCGAATGAAATTCGCTGGTTTGACGAATTATAAAAATCTTAAACCGAATTCTTTTTTTGAAAAGTAATGTATATAAAACTCCAAGAAGTTGAATTACAGAGATTCGGAAAAGAGGGTCCAAAGAAAAAAAAATAACCGCCCGGCCTCGCCAAAAAACCCTACCAAGGAAAAACCCAGAGGGCAAAAATCGAGATAGGGAAAAAGAGCACCGGGCAAAATTGAAGGAACACCTCGTATCCGAAGAACCATGAAAAAATACATCAAAGGGGAGAAATCCCGTAAGGGAACCCAAGCCCAAAATAAACATATACAAGAGAAAACTAATACCCCATCTCGTCCCCATACACCCTTAAAATCTTAAACCGAATTCAATTCGTATTATTACAAATTCGAATCGAATTATTGACAAATCAAATTGTATACGAATTGAATCGAATTATTAACGAATCGAATCGAATCAAATTACGAATTGAATTCAATTCTTGTCCAGGTCTAGATTAAGCATCCTATACTTTTGTGGGAAAAGTCACTTTTAGTACCCTGTGGTTTCTGCCAAAATCACTTTAGTACCTTGTGGTTTAAAACCCATCAATCAGGTCATACCTCACCAATTTTTAATCACTTTGGTCCCAAAATTACGATACTACCCCTCCCTCAATCAGAACTTAACCAAACTCAATTCAACCCGACCGAACCTACATCCAATTCAACCCCATGGGGCGTAAAAAATAGGATATTACTCGGATTGAGCTGAAATTTTACAAGAAGCATTCTAAAAATACACATGATTTACTAAAAACATTTCAGGAATTTTAGAGTTCTGGAAGTATTTTTTTATTTTCTGATGCATTGAAACTTCATAAAATTGTATAAAATAGAAAATACATCTAACTGAGTTGAAACTTATCCCAGGAGAAGCATCTTAAAAATACACATGATTTACGAAACAAATTTTAGGAATTTCATGGAAGTATTTTTTATTTTTCGAAGCGCTGAAACTTCGTAAAATTGTATAAAATAGAAAATATATCCAATTGAGTTGAAACTTGTCCCAAGAAACTTTAAGAATCTCTAATAAATTAAGAAACCAAAATGCATCATTGGGACAAGTTTCAACTCAATTGGACACATTTTCTATTTTATATAATTTTACGAAATTTTAGTGCATCAAAAAATAAAAAAATACTTCCGGACCACTAAAATTCCTGAAATTGTTTTTGTAAATCATGTATATTTTTAGGATGCTTCTTGTAAAATTTTAGCTCAATCCGAGTCATATCCTATTTGTTACGCCTCGTTGGGTTGAATTAGATGTGAGTTCGGTCGGGTTGAATTGAGTTTGGTTAGGTTCTGATTGAGGGAGGGGTAGTATCGTAATTTTGGGACCAAAGTGATGAAAAATTGGTGAGGTATGACCCAATTGATGGGTTTTAAACCACAGGGCACTAACGTGATTTTCGCAGAAACCACAGGGTACTAAAATTGACTTTTCCCTACTATTATTAACTATTATTAACGGCCTCTAGATTTAGCAACCAAAATAAAAATAGAAAATAGAAAACCTGGTCCAACGAGGCTGGAACCTTTGAAGGAAAAAGTTGCCAGCCTGGCCTCCAGATTTCCTTTGATTTTTCTGCAAATTCTCGAAAACCACCCAAAAAAAAAACACCCCAAAAAAAGACCGGTGGACCGAAACCGAAACCCAAAAAACAGAACAAAAGAGTACGTGTGTATAGTATAATTGGGGTCATCCCCTTTCTCCCTGGCCATCGTCTTATTTTCCTCCCCTTCCTTCCCCAGCTCTTAGAATCCCACAGGAAGAAAGACTCATAAAGGGAGGGGAAAAGGGGTATTCCAGGGAGAGGAAACCAGGAAGAAGAAGAAGAAGACAATAATTCGCGTTTAAAAGAGGAATTGGTGGTGGGTTTTGTTAAGAAGGTGGAAAAAAGGTTAAAGGTCTAATCTTTCTCGTTGTTAGATCCGGCCCACATTGTGTCCGTTTTGTTATTTGATGGGTTCTGTCTCTTCTTTTAGTTTGCCGTATCTGTGCTATTTTGGGAATTGGGTTTGTGTTTTTAGTGCATTTTGGGTGGATAAAGTTGCTTGCTTTAGGGCTGTTATGGGTTGACTTGTTGTTTTGGTTTGAATTCGGGTGCACTTTGTGCTTGGTTTCTGAGAACATGTGAGGTAAAGATGGTGAATTTCGGGACATTTTGGGTTCTCTTCCATAATATTGCCCGAAAGCTGAAAATGCAGGGAAAGATAACGAATTTTCTTTAGAATTGTTTGTGTTATGTCTATATTGCATTTTTATTAGTCCCCATCGTGCAACTTGGTATTGAATCCTGCAATATCAGTTTGCATCTTTTGGGCAGACCTTGCTGTTCAGTTTTGTTTTGCCTGGATTGATTAGAAAAGTATTGACTTCTTGATCTTCTCTCGCAATTGGAAAAATTGAAGTTTAGTTGGGGGTAAAGTTTGTTTCAAATGTCATTTTAAATTTTTAATTTTTTAAGATATTATAATTCTTTTGGGTTGATAATTAATTATTCTTCCTGTCACATCAGAGGGACAATTGTTTGTGGCATTCAACGCCGTTTTAAAGGCCAGCCTCATTTGAATTTTGGTTCTGTACCCTTCAAACTGCTCATGACAGTGATTGGAAACTTAGTTCTTAAGTCTTTTGAATTATCTCATCAGTAACTTATTCTATAAGGTTGGGGTCCTTTTCTTATTACATTCCATGCATTTTGTGGGTGTTGTTAAGAGTTCTTTTATAAGCCACTGGCAAACACATAAATCGTGCACCTGATCAAAATTTGAGATTTTTTTGGGGTCTTTTTCTTCGTATAAAGGTCTTGTTAGTTGGGTAAAAGACGAGAATTTGGTAATTATTTTTGGTGAAGAGGGGATCTGGTTCTAGATGATATCGATAGTGAAACTAATTCACCAGTAATTTAGTTTCCTGATTGGCCCGTCTTGCTATTGTTTTGCTTGTCGATGTGGTTGCTTTTGAGCACAATCTTTCTCATCATCGTATTTCTCGAGCTTGAAACTGGTTGGAATTTGAGGACCGTCCAAGCCATTAGTTTTGTCTTCTGTCTGGTGCATTGCTTACACCAAGGCAATAATGCTTTTCTTCCTCATTTTTCACAGATAATATTTCCAAGATGGTGGTTGCAAAGGGTTTCACGGTTGATCTTAATAAGCCCCTTGTCTTCCAGGTAATATTGCGGTTCCTTCTCTGTCGGTTTCAGAGAGAATGTTGTTACTCTTTCCTCATCTTTTCTTTCTTTCTCTAATTTTCCTTTCACATTTTAGTGGTTTCCGGGAACCTATCTTTTGGATTTCTCCTTTGTTGAATTAACATCTGACAACTTGTTGCAGGTTGGTCATCTTGGCGAAGCTTACGATGAATGGGTTCACCAGCCTATAGTGACCAAGGAGGGGCCTCGATTTTTTGCTAGTGATTTTTGGGAGGTGATTTACCTTTTTGCTTAACATTTGCGAGTTTTGTGATGGCGTAATGACTTGATAATAGAACTGGGGATAACAAAAACTCTGAATTTAGAGAACTTTGTGCAGTCGATAGACAAAGTTTGCAATTATATCTAGTGTCATATTCAAGAGTTTTAACTTTCCTGCTGACACAGGCTTTGACCCGAACAGTATGGTGGGCAATTCCAACAATTTGGCTTCCAGTTGTTTGCTTCTTTGTTTCGATGTCTGCACGAATGGGCCATACATTTTCCGAGGTTGCTTTGATGGTGGCTTCTGGCATCTTTGTTTGGACATTGGTCGAGTACACCTTACATCGCTTCCTTTTCCATATCAAAACCAAGAGTTACTGGTCAGACATTACTCTGTCTCTGCCTCTCCATTTACTTGAAACAAAACCCTACTCCTGGCTGATTTTTTGCTTTTCATTTCAGGGGAAACACTCTACACTATCTTCTTCATGGCTGCCACCATAAGCACCCTATGGATGGCCTAAGACTTGTCTTTCCTCCAGCTGCAACAGCTATTCTTTTGTTTCCAGTATGTATCAGCATTTTCCTTTCCGTCCGGTGATATAGTTGATAAGGTTTGGTTGATGTACTCACCTGTTACCTGAATATTTCTCGCGTTTTAACCCGAGTATTTTGTTTTATTTTTATCAGTTTTGGAATTTGATTAAGCTGTTTTCCACCCCCACCACCACCCCGGCCCTATTTGGAGGTGGCTTGCTGGGCTATGTTATCTATGATTGCACCCACTACTATCTGCACCATGGCCAGCCAAAAATTGAAGCACCTAAGCACCTCAAAGTGAGTTTTCTTTCACCCTGCCCTTCCAAGATTTCAACTTTATGACTCCTAGGCCTATTCGACTTGTGGAATTTCCCTTTTTCGTTTGCATTTACTCGCTTTCGACTGATCTACACACTTGATTAAAGACAAACATCTTCGTGCCATTATATTACTTGAGCTTCAAGCCATCGATACTTGAGATCATATACTCACAAATGGTCACCCTCGTACTTTGCAGAAGTATCACATGAACCATCACTTCAGGGTTCAGGACAAGGGGTTCGGGATCACATCATCGTTCTGGGACATGGTGTTCGGAACTCTCCCTCCCTCAAAAGCCAAGGCCTAGTGTAGATAAATCCCATGTGAAGCTTAGTCTTGTAAGAGATTGCTCTGAGGGAGGAGGGTGTGGTGAATTTATATAAATTCATTCTCAAAGTCATCATCATTGTTCCTTGTCACATTCATTTGTAGCATAAATGGGATGAAGTGGACGTACTACGACATGGACTAATCAAAATTCAATAAAATTTACAGAGAACTCTAATGGGTCTCGAGTCTCTTGACCACGAGGGCATCCACCTGGCTTACCAAACAATTTCCCACTTTTGGGCTGCAATAAATTTTGAGCTAAACTAATGGCAATCATGTCTTGAATTCGAAATCTTCAGACAAGCTGCAACACTTCTAACTAGATGCCATAGAACACACAATGAACAACTTTCCAATGAGGCTATGACCCCAAAGATCAGCAACTTTCCCGACTTCTATGCCCCATTTAAAATTTAAATGAAGAAAGGGACTGGCCAATGTTCTTTATTGGTTGTTTCTACAATCTCCTTCAAGCTAGTCCACGATTTCCTTCTCTTCCTCTTCGGAGAAGCACTTGTAGGTTTTTCAGAATCTAGAACAGCGGAGTTGCTTTCTTTGTCTAAAGCTTTCTTGGCTCCACTCCTGTTTCTCTTTTTTCTCTTTGCATCCAACAAGCTAGTTCCAGTAGTTACAGGACTAGCCGGATGCTTCCCAGGTGACATGCCTTCCGCTATTGATGGCAACACCAACTTGGTACCCGAGAAGATCACCGGAAATGCCATCTTAGCTCCACTCCTGTTTCTCTTTTTTCTCTTTGCATCCAACAACCTTTTTTTTTCACTGACAGTTCCCATGAGATCCCATCTTATAGACTGCAGCAGTCTCTTTAACTAGCCATGGTGGGTGAATTTGGATAGGATGAGTTTCTTGTTGTTCAGCATCCTCCTCTTCTTTTTCATCTTCGTCACTCTCGTCAAAAACTAAACTATTACGAGTTCTTCTTCTCAAGGAGACACTATATCATTCCTATTAATATAAGAATAATAGTATAATTAATCAACCCATTTTTTAAATAATGATATTTACATTTTGATGATGCTGAAACCAAAAAAAAAAAATGTACCGCTTTGATAGGATGGCAGATATATTAACTACAAGCTATTGTGGCGGCTGTGAAGAAAAAAATTGGCTATAATTTGTTATAATTTGGATATAACATCAGTAATCAACATAGATTAACCCCTTGACTCACTTGTCTTTAGAAATAATATGTATTCAATTATGTGCATTATATTTGCTTACAATAATTTATCCAAACAAACATAATATGTCTAATTGACTGCATATTATTTTCGAAGACAAGTGAGTCAAAGGTTAATCTATGCTGATTACTAATGTTATTGTAAGTCAATTCTGTAGCAAAATATAGTTGAGGTAGTGTCTCTAATGCATATACATAGTTAGTTATGCAAAGTCACTGAGTTTCATTGTCAATCTCATTAGAGAGATCTGTAGGGTTATACAAATCTTTGAACTAACTCAGGGCAATTGAGTTGCCATCCACACAATTAGGCGTATCCTTTGAGTTTCTTCCAAAACATTGAATGCACAACTGTGGTCACTTAAGCGGTGTCTGATGTCCCGTGAGTAAAATACCATCGATAGGAGCTTATATAGTATTACTACATCTTAAAGAGTAATGGTCATCTCCTCTACCGAGATCTGAAATGTGTGTTTCTCTAGCCGTCACCATTCTTCCAAGGATGTAATAACAACGGGTTCGATGAAAATATGACTGGTGTACCACACATCCCAAAATCTAGTTGCTTGTGTGTAGGCTACGAATGCCTAATTCTGCATCGACTTTTGCTTCTATTTGTGCCAGTAGATCTAAAGTGTAGCGTCCACATTAAGCTATCATCGACACTATATATCTCGATATTTGGTATAGTTTGTAACCGATGAACATCCTGACACTTTAGTAATGTCCTATCTAAAAGATCTCAGAACACATAGATAAGTGTGGAAATAATAGAAAGTTATCCGGTCCTCTAAAAAAAAAAGAGGTCGTATATTTTATGCACCGTAAGCTATTGAGTACTACCTGAGTACTCAAGTAAAAATGGCTATCCTGCATCGGTACTAAAATGTAGTCTCCAATATTTTAGCTAAGTGAAGTATCCATTTGAAACATCTTACAAAGTTTGACATTCTATGATTATAAATTTGGTCTCATCAATTGTAACTATTAATGTGATAATTTTAATATGGTCATTTAAAGTAATTTATCAGGGAACACACAATCATTAACTTTACGAACGGTGAGCGAATTCGTGTGAGGTTATAGTAGGCAACGGGATTAAGCTATGATACTAGGTTAAAGTGTGTGCAAATGTGTATGTCCAGTTTGTGAATTATTAGTTACGGAAATTTATTTAACTAGTGTGATACTAGGTTTATTATGATTTGTTTGATTTTACATAATTTACGGTAAATATATTATAAGTAAAATATTCAATTACAGATTTTATATATATATATATATATATATATATATATTCAGAGATGACGTCACAATGTTACAAATATATACTTTGGGTGGCCGACCTTCTAAAACATCAGTAAAAATATGAAATTTTTGTAACACATTGATACCATTACAAGTACCTAGTGTTCCAAAAAATGTGTGACATATCCATAAATCATACAAAGCAAAAAGAAATTACTTCTAATATGATTATTGCGTCGCACTTCTTCCTACATACTGTCCACTCCAAGCGGTTGGACAATTCCTCCATTCCCAGTGCATGCAATCAATACTGTCTATCATGCTTGAAAACCCATATTATTTATCATCTCCTTACGTTGGCGTGTTGGCAAAATAGTCCTTCACCAATCGCTCATTACCAACTTCACGACCCCCATTGATAGTACGCCTTCGTGTAGGAGCAAAGAGAGTTTCGATTCAACACGATTGGCGTGCATTATCTGAATAATGGCCTCTGAAACCAAAAAATCTATTTCGATTTCGGTTTGCCATTGATTAACAAAGTTGACCAACAAACTATTACAACTAGAGTCTAAACTATACTCAACTTTTGAGTTAGAATCAGAACTTTGTGAATCCATAGAACTAATTGATAGATGAGAGGGAGGTTGTAAATTGGTGTGAAAAATTGATATGAGTTTGGTTTCTATTTATAGACTTTTCAAACGATTCTCAACAGCACAAAATTTTTAAACCCGATAAATCATATCGAATGGATAAGAAAATTTGTATACAATTAAAAAAATGGTAAAAGAAATTTCATTCGAACATAAAAGGTGTAAAATGGTAAAAACAATTAAAATGTTTTAAGAATTTTTTTAATATATTTTTTAAAATGAATGGGCTGGATTTAGCCGACGTGGCCTAATTAGTGTATGCCACGTCGACTATAGCCCTACGCTGGCACAGTGGTGTGGAACGCCACGCTGATACGCGGTGGTGTCGCATGGCAGGGGGCCCGCGTAGTGGAGATTCTTAAGTGAAAAACTCTTACATAACAAAGTACGAAAGTGCACATTTGCGCTAAATCATTTACTCCTATGTCTAAATAAATTTCCGGGCGACGAATTTGTATTGGACAGATAATACGACGGCAACACATGCTTCAGGTATTGTTATTATTAGGGATGGAAAAAAATCCATGCCATGTGGGTCAGACTCTTATCTTACCCGGTAGATCTTAGGATCTACAGATTATGGGTAGGGTATGGATTTGTATATATTAATTTTAATAAGGTCTGGGTCTGGATTGGGTCGATATAAACCCAAACACAGACCATACCCAAATACTCATTAGTTAGACCCTACCCATATATCTATTAGTTAGATCCTATGTAGTTATTTTATTATGAAAATAATTATAATACATATATAAGTTAACTAAAAACAATTCTAATACCTAATTAGACAAACTTAATAGCTAACCAAAAAAAGATAATTCAATAATGATATATTTTATCAAATTTGTGATTTAAAATAATGTGTTTAAGTTTGATATCTTCTTTTACTCAACAAATTGAGTAGAATATACAAATAGTGTGGAATATCTTCAGTTATTGATAATGTCGATAGTGAAATTTTAGATGTAGAAGAAATTGAGAAGAATTAAATTACATGAGTAAGAAAGGAAAAAAATAATAATCACAAAGACTTACAAAAGTCACATGAAAAGTTAGCAAAAAATTATTTTATTTCAAACTTTATATTTAACACTTATTAGTTTATTGATAACTTTTGAATTTAAATGTTACTATTTAATCTAAATTTAATTGGGAAAAGTACAAAAAAGTACCATGTGGTTTCACCGATTCTCACTTGGGTACCTTGTGCTTTTTGGACCGTAGAACAAGTCCAAGTTATGAAAATTTC
>SOPF01027226.1:0-19756 GCA_012979155.1 Hypericum perforatum | reverse complement strand
GTTTTAATTAAGAACAAACTCTTCTAGATTGCAATAGTTGAACATTCTCGAATGGAATGTGAAAAGTAGTGACATCTCGAGATAGTAGCTTCTCACCATTAGACTTTTCATCTTAAGTCAAAATAGATGATTTTAATAAGGTCTTTTGGTGGGATGACAGCCTCCACAAGAGTGTTGTTCACTTTATTTTGTTAGTTCTATGCCTTTATTTCTTGTTGATTCATCTTCTCACGCCAGAGCAGCCCGATGCCAAAACAAATATCTTCTCTCTTTCTATCTTTAAAACACTCTCTCTCTCAAATTAAACCCAGGGTGGAGTACCCAAAAACTCAGCCGCCTCCTCTTCTTCCTCTTACAGCTTCCTCCTCTTACTCTCACAGCCTTCTCCTCCACCCCTTACATCACTCCACCTAGTTCTTATCCTTTTAATTTACTCTCCCTTTAGTGGAGCAACTCTCTCCCTTTGTGGAGCCGAACTAGGGTTTTATACCCTTTTCACCACCACTCCTCCGACATACAACCTCGGCTCATCACCGGCTTCCTCTTTGTCCAAGGGCTAACCTTCACAGCGCTAGTGCGAGTCTTGGTGGGAAATCGGAGAGTTTGGTTACTTTTGACCACATGCTACTATTTTGCTTGTTTTGTCATGTTCTGTTCTACTAATTATGTCATGTTTATGTTCTTTGCCATTCTTGTTGTTTCATTTTCGTCATCACAAGTTACGATCTCTGCTTTGGGAGGATTCGTCCAACCAGAGTTGCCTTCGTTATGGAGTTTCTTATTGAGGTGCATCTTGTGTGTGCCTCAATATGTTTTAGCTGACCGTTGTGTTAGCAAAGTTTCGACCACGTCTTCCTCCTTTTTTCGAAGGGGGATCTCAACTCTAGTGGTTGTTAATATGACCATAGTGACCAAATGTTGCTGTTACTGTTCCACCCCGTGTCTTGTGTTGATGATGGTTGAAGCAACTAGTTTTTTTCTCTATCTTTCTTGTTGCTCAGTCTATGTATTTGATTTCTGCACCTGTAATGTTCTATTTTAATGAATGGCCTTTAAGTCTCTTTCCTGAAAAAAAAAAATCTTCTCACGCCTAGTTTCCCTTTTAATTACTTTGATGTCAACTTCAAGAACAGTGTCTATGTCAAGGCTAGGCCTTACTTCGAGTCCTTGGCATGTACCAAAGAATCCTAAAATATACTAAATCGGCAAGTAAGCCACACAACTAAATAATTTTGATTCTATGCCATAAAAATTTTAGTTTTGCGTCGACAACATCAATTTGATGTACGAAAAATTGAGGATGACTGGACACACAATCAAATAATATAGTAGATAAGTAAAGTTTGTAATTACGAATAGGAACACAAAATATAAATAATCAATTGTATATAGTAAGAATAATAATTATTTTTATAAGCAAGGTCGATGTTGTAACAAAAGTAAACAAAAGCAAAAATGTAAAGAGAAGAGTTATGACAATGGAGATAAAACAAGCATATTACCTTTATAGATTGACTATCTATGTCATGATTATGATTCTTTTGAAATTTTAACTAGTACCCAAAATTTTCAAATGCATCCAACTAACACTTTTACTCATCAAGTTAATAAAATTAAGATGACAAATGCCTAAGTTATAAATTAACATTTTTGTTCATCAATAATAAACTAAACTAATCTCAACTATTACTATTCCTCCTAATAAATTATATTTATGATATCAATACGTCTTATTAATATCCAAATACATATTAATTAATTTTTACAAAGTTAAATGATTGTTTAGCCACATCCATAATAAATCGCCCTGAGAAGAAGACGATCGAGAAATGGTTACAGTTGCTCGCTTTAATTTTTTCAAATATAATGTTTTACATTTCAACTGCTCTAAATTTTTATACCAAAGTTAGGATTGATAGGAATTTTACTCCAAAATAAAACTTAAATCAAATACGTTGTTCTAATTTAACTAAGTTTTGTGTTCGAATTTTTTACAAAATATTTGAAAAAATATATTTTATTTATTTGTAGGTTTACCTATATCACGTTTAGGTCCTACAGTTTTGATTTGGTAATTTAACCATTGTGTTTTCAAATTGTTTGCAGTATATAGTCTATTCTGGATGACGAGAATAAAAAGTCTAGGTAGGCCAAAATAATGTAGTTTTATTGTCAACATAGCAAGATGACTGAGCAATTGTTTGACTCAAACCTACTCGAAATGATGTCGTTTACGGAGAAATTATCAAATCAGTTCTAAAAATTATAATACAATTTTAATAAACTCCTTGGCCTCGTCTCAATCTTTCATCTTCAACCATTCACCCCCTCTCTGCACCTCATCACGCCACCCTCCAACATTTAAAAACACAAAATACTCAACAATTGCTAAATCAGTTCCTAAAGAAGAAAAGACTCAACGTTTAAAATTGAGTTAGAGTTTTTAAACTCTGACGACTCAAATCACCTCGAGTTCCACCCGTAGTGTGTCACGGACTCGCCGACCGCCTCGTCTTTGAGAATCGCCATCTGCGGGACCCACGATCTCACCACTCCTTGCTCCGGCCCTTCACGAGAAACCACCTAGTAGGCCAGATTGGGTGAAGAAAGCAGAGGAGGACGGAGGGGCTAGGAGCGATATATTGGGTTTAGGAGGCGGTTAGAGTTAGGATGGGGGAGAGAGGATGAAGGAGAGGAGGAGGGTGGTCGTGATGAACTAGAGAGGAGGAGAGGAAAGAGGATGATGGAGAGGAGAAGGGTGGGCGTGGTTGAAGATTTGTTTTTCGGGAGGAGTGAAATGTTGAAGATGAGAGGGAGAGATGAGTCCAAGGAGTTTCTAGAATTATATCAAAAATTGTGGAACTGATTTTGTAATTTGTCCATAAAACGTAGTTCTTAGTAAATTTGAGTTAGTAAATTTGAGTCAAACAATTTGCACCGTCATCTTGTCGCGTAGACAATAAAATTACATTATTTTGTCCTACGTGACATGCTATATGGACGTTTAATTATCATCATTCGGAGTAGACCGTATATGGCAAAAAAATTAAAAAATAAAAGTATTAAATTACAAAATTAAAATCACAAGGCCTAAATGTGATATTGGTAAAAATATTAGTAAATAAAGTCTATTTTTTCCAAGAATTTTCTCACATTTGAAAAAAAATTGAACTCTAATATGTACTGATTTATTATAGTGTCAAATATCTAATAATATAAAAAAACAAATTTTTAAAAGGATTGAACGTTTGGCCGACCAAGAAGTGGTCAACTTACATTCAAAAAAGAAAGAAGTGGTCCACCTGATTTTCGAAATAAAAGAAAAAAACTTAAGTAAACCCATGTTAGATTAATTAAAATTCTCAAGTTCAAATCATGTAGATATAAATACTTTAAAGTATGAGAGGAATATTTTGTCAGCCTCTGAGTTTGGCTTGAATTTCACCAGTTGCTCTAATAAATTTTCGGATCGACCGAATGAGACCCTGAAAGGCATTTTAATTAAGGTTAATACAATGAGCTGGCCAGCCATCCCCAGTTTTGTCCTTAACCCTTGTCAGTTTCTTTGGCACAAATCAGCTCTTTCCTCTGATTGCCCAATGCAATGCTTCCCCATGTTTCCCTTTATCCTTTGCTCTTTATAATTTGTTCTTGTTTTTGTTTTTGCAGTCCTTATATGACAAACAGTGCAAAGTCATTTTCATCTCATGTCATCTTCGTAGCACACCAGAGAGCTTACATGATCGATAAAACTGATTCAATTAGTAAGAAATTTGAATTTATATTTAGGTTCAAGTGTTGTGAATGGAAAATATATTAATGAGAAATACTTTTTTAGAATCTAAAAAATTTGATAGTACTCGATTCTAAATTCTAGAATTAAAAGAAAAACTTATATAGTTATTATTCTATTTTCCAGACTAATCATGGCGTTTTCTTAATTGTCCCAATAGCCCACCAATTACCCAACAATCTTACGATCATTATAACCTCAAAATAATGGAAACTTTTTTTTTTTTGTTGAGAATGTCAAAACAAAAGAACCTGAAACAAGTGAAACTCACATAATAATGAGATAAGTACAGGCACAAGTCCAATTGACGAGGATTAATTCTGGAAGTGTTCAGCTTCAAGAAGCCTGGAGGTCAGGTTGGTCTTTACTTGTACTATTTATATGCATCGTTTCTTTTTCTTGTCAATGAAATACGAATTTGAGAAAGAATATTCTAATATGGTATCAAGATTGGCCTCCAAAAACCCGTCCTCAGTTCGGATTATGTCTAATAATTGCATAATTTTGTGCAGAGTCTTGCAGTAGGTAGGAAGAGGGAAGGGCTAATAGCATTAGAAAATGGCCTCCTTAGAGGAGCTTCTGGCAGAGGAAGGTTTCAGGGGAAGGAAGTCATCAGGGATGAGATCAAGAGCCTCATTCCGAGCTGACACCGCGGGTTTCAACCCTTTCGGCGATAAGACTAAGATGGACTCGCCATCCAGCTCTTTGGGCCAACGACCGAGGTCAAGGATGGACACGATCAAGTACAAGGAGAGAAGCAACTCGAGCCGGACTTCAAGAGAGAGACCTGTTCGGAGAGATCAAAAGTTTGATGGGAGATCGACTGCAATGATATGGGACAAGCTTGGCCGCGAGAGGGACTCGAATGATGTTCGAGGTGATAAGCAGGTCTTTGTTGGTCGTCCGAGGAGGGATGGCAGTGAGGAAGATAGCGAGGAATTCGAAGATGGAAAGGTCAAGGACATCTATTCTGATAAAGGATACAGCACGGGGAGGAGCGAGAGTTCGTTGAAAGGTAGCGGGGAAATAGAGAGGTATGATGATAGTAGAAGGAAGGATGCTGCAACGGATTCGAGGCATGGAGGAAATTTGCACAAGCATTTGTTGAAGAAGTATGCAGGTTCGGAAAATTTTAGCATTTCCCGGATTTATGGTAGACCCGCAAATGATATGTATGAAACGTTTGAAGTGATTTGATTTGTATTATTCATATGTCTGCGAGTAAGGACAAAGCATGTTAAAAACTTTGGTGCTGGTCAGTAGTTATGTCACTTTGATATATTTTGACCATCGCAAAAATATTGGTGAAGGTTCTGGTAGTGGCAGCAGGGGATCAGGCCATAAACTACGGGACCCGTCTCGAGACGATTCTATTCGGGGCTCATCAAGGGACAGCAGAGGCTATGACAATGGAGATGATGATGATCGCCCGAGACCAAGACAAGGGAATAATGTTCAGACAACGTTCTTTGAGGTTGCTCTTGATGAAGTTGCTGTCCAAGCAATGGTGTCCATATTGAATGGCTACATTAAGCGTTTCTTCAAGGACGAGGAATTCCGGAACGCGCTTCGTACCGACTGCTTCTCCTCTTTCGGAATCACCGAGATTGAGCAGGACCAGGCAGCTGAGAGCAGAGTCATGACCACTTTAGAACAAGCGATCGAAACAGCGGAGCGAGCTGCCGAGAATCCGGAGCTTGCAAGTGGCAAGGAGTTGAAGAAAGCGTGTCTGCAACTGACTATCATCACTGGGCTGAACTCGAACGAGACGAAAGATGGGTACACCTGTGGAGTCCCGAATTCGAGGCTGTCAGCTTGTTCTCATATCTACCTCAGTGTGATCTACAAGCTGCAGAAGAAGGACCGGGTTTCGGCCAAGCATCTTCTTCAGGTTTTCTGTGATTCTCCTTCACTGGCTCGGTCTCTTCTGTTGCCACAACTCTGGGAGGACTTGTTCTTACCACATTTGTCACATTTAAGATTGTGGTATAACGAAGAAGCCGAGTCGTTACAGAATAGTCCGAGCAGGATAAGGAAGCTCAAGCTTCTTGATAAAGTGTACAATGAGATTTTGGATTCAGGGACATACCAATTTGCAGGTTATTACAAGGACTGGCTGACTGAAGGAGTTGAAGCTCCCACAATTCCTTCAATCTGTGTTCCTACCGTGTCGGTACACGAAGTTGGTTCATCACAGGACCACTCTTTTGGTACTGATAGTCCCTCTAGTAGTCCTTTCTCACCTCAGCCTATGGTTAGCAAGAAGCTATACGAATCTGTATTCGGCCGCTTCACCAAATCAGCAGATCAGGTGGATAACTTTGACGACTACGCAAGTTGCTCCAATGGTTCTGAAGTTATAAAGCATTTGGATGAGGACTCACAAGATCAGGTATGGTTTCTGTAAGCAAATTTGATCTTTGATGGTGTTCCATGAGCTATTTGTACCACTAGTTCAATGAACTGTTTGTATCCTTAGGATCATCTCGTATCATCGGCGTCTAACAAAGAACAGAAGCTGGTCGTTGCACCAGAATCAGATCTTTATGAGGGGAGAACCGACTCTGATAGAAGACGTGACGCTACAGGCATATACACCGAGAATGACTGTATTCCTGCGTACTTTGTCTGCCCTTTAACTGGTCGACTGTTTGAGGATCCGGTGACCTTAGAGACCGGTGAGACATTTGAAAGAGAAGCTATCATAGAATGGTTTGACCAGGGCAATCGAACATGCCCTGCAACAGGGAAACCCTTGGAATGCCAAAGCGTGCCATCCATCAACTCTATCTTGAAGCGCCTCGTCGATAGCTGGAAGTCGGAACATTGCAGCCAATCAACGCAAAAGAACGAGACTACTGTTCGTATGCTCGAGGAGATCCTGACAGGTTCCGAGGAGAATGAAAGACTAACAAATGCAATGCACCTGATCTCTCTTGGTGGATTGGAATTTCTGATCAGAAGGTTCGAATCGGGAGGTTTGGAGGAGAAGGCAAGGGTGGCGATTCTGTTCTGTTCTTGCATAGAAGCCAGCTCAAGCTGCAGGAATCAGATAGTTGAAAACATCAACAAGCAAGGCTTAATTGAGTTGCTTCAAAGCAAGGATCCCAAGTTCAGAGAGAAAGTTGTCCATTTGCTGATCGAACTGATCTGTCTAAGCAGGTAAGCAAACTACAAGTCGGTAATTTTTGGCTTTCATCGGTTGAATTCGCTCGAGAATTTACGGGTCCTTTTCTGGTAGTGCAGGAGGAAAGTTTCAGCTATGTTTCTAAGTGGTTTGGAGAGTGAGGAGGTAGTGAACATAATGCACATTCTCCTTGTTTACCTACAAAGTTCTCCATTCGAGCAAAGACTGTCAGTTGCTGTGCTTCTTCTGCACTTGGACCTTCTGGTATGACCTCTTGATCGATCATTCCACTGTTTTGCTTTGTCCATTAACATGTTCGTTCGATCATTTTTGAAGGCCGAGCCAAAGAAGTACAGCGTCTATCGGGAGGAAGCCGTGGATGCGATTGTCGTGGCCTTGGAAGGTAGCCTCACGGATGAGGAAGTCCGAGAACAGTGTTGCAGATCGCTCTTGATCTTGGGAGGCCGGTTTTCTGCCTACGGGAAGTTGGTGACTGAAAATTGGATCCTGAAGCAAGCTGGATTTAACAATGTGTATGAAGAAAGTGACATTGATTACAAGGTAACTTGCATAAATTCGAACACGACACATTTGGTTAGATCGCCCGAATCTGAACTCTTCGTGAAAACCAGGACGAGGAGGATGAGGAGGAGTACGAGGAATGGCATCGAAACCTGGCAGAGTCATTGCTCGGGAACGGGAAGCGATCATTCTTGGAGATCATATCAAAGTGTATAGGGTCTAAGAACACTGAACTGGTCGGGGTGTGCCTTACAACAGTCGCCTGGTTGAGCAGCGCGCTTTCTTCGTCATCCGAATCCGATCTGCACCTCTCAGCCTTCTCTGCCCTGATATCTGGGTTGAAAGAAAGCTTGGAACATGGTGTCCGAACGGAGCACAAGGTCCTGGCCTCTGTGTCTCTTCTTAATTTCAGCAAAATTTCAGGTAAGAAACCTGTTTAATTCGTAACTTTGTACCGTCAGAGCAACTGCTCGTTCGTTAACTTGCGGTAATTAAATTCAGATTTTTACGGGCTGCAGAGTGCAGGGTCCTGTTAATGACAATTGCAGAGGAGATTGAAGCGCCGCTGCGAGACATTGCTCAAGTAACTTGGACAGCAAGGCAATTATATGCCATTATCATTGGAGAGGATCTGTAATATTAGTTGATGAGATTATAAATTGGGTCTTCTTATTAATCGTGTACAAAATTTTTGTAGGCACTAGCTTCTCTCCTACATTACCTACATACAAAACTCAGTCACGTTATAGAAACTTTCAAATGGTGTATCGCCGGAAAAAATAGCTCCCAGAAATTTGATAATTTGGGTACTAATATAAATTATGGGAAAATTACACATAAATACTTTGTGGTTGCACCAATTATTACTTGGATACCTTGGTTTAAAATTCGTATACAAATCCAATTTGTTTTAATTTTTGTCACCGAAAGGTCCCGGGATCTGGCTCACGGATTTTCGGACAAACGGCGTCATTTTGACACTCACGTGGATTATTACGTAGAAATACCTTAAGTTGTTGCTCGCATGACAATGGCTAAATTATCAAATAATTATATATTTTTTTAAACATTCTCATCCTCCTCCTTCTCCTCTCCCTTTATCTCCTCTCATCATCCTCTCTCTCCTTTTTCTCTCTCTGTCCTCCCCTCCCTTCTTGTGGCACAACGTCCACGAATCGCTTCTGTAATAGCGGGGTCCACACCAGCCGTGGCCGCTTCAGAATCCACGCCACCTCATTCCTCCTCCTACTGCTCCCGACCACAATGAATCCTTCCAATCCTCTTTCCTCCCACATCGGTGTTGGATTTTCTCTTCAACTTGTAGAATTTCATGAATATAGGCCGCTAGTTTATTCAACAAAGTGCGTGGCTTTTAATAGCCATAGTACAAACAATAAACTTGGCCGCCCTAAAGTTCATCTAGCTAACTTCTAGAAATCAGGAGGAAAATGAGTATAAAATCTAAATACAAAAGGTAGGAATTTGGTGAGAGAAGATAAGTAACTAAACGTAATAAATTTTATCTCTAACACTCTCCCTCAAATTGGCACATGAAGATTCGTAATGCCCAACTTGCAGAGCAAATGATGGAAACATTGTCGACCAAATGCTTTGGTGAAGATATCTACAACCTGACCCATACTATCAATCTTCCGTGTCAAGATTTCATTTAACTGAATGCATTCACGAAAAAATAATATTCCATCTCAACATGCTTGTCCGTTCATGATAAACTAGGTTGGCGATAATGGATAAGGCAACTTGATTGTCACAATATAGTATCGTGCGCTTAGTTTGAGGTGTGCGAAGCTCATGGAAAAGTCATTGAAGCCAGATGAGCTCATTTACTGTAGCTGCCATGGCTCAATATTCAGCCTCAACAGAAGAAAGGGCAACCACATATTGCTTCTTGGTGCGCCACAAAATCAGAGAGCCTCTATATGAGATGAAATAGCATGTGCATGATCTCTTGGTCATGAGACAATAGCCCTAATCAACATCACAATAGCCCGTGAATATGGATTTGCCCATGGTAGGTAGAAATATCCCTTGGCGTGGAGATTGTTTGAGGTAGTGTAACACTCGATTAACAGTATCGACATGGGATTGTTGAGAGTTGGTGACAAATTGACTCAACACATTAACAACATATACAATATCCAAATGCATGACTGTTAGATAAAGAAGTCACCTAACTAACCATCGATATCAGATACTATTAACTAGACTCGATATCGATGTTGTAGAGGTGATTAAATGATGATTTTGCTCAGTTGGAAAATCAGTTGGACGACCCTCAATCTTCTTGAAATCAGAGAGAATGTTAGTACTGTACGTTCATTGATTAAGGACTAAACCATTTGCAGAGCGAGCAACTTCAATTCCCAAAAAGTATTTAAGGGGGCCCAAATCTTTAATTCCAAAGTGAACATCCAAGAAGGCTATAATTTCCTTAATATTTGCTTCTGAATTTCTAGCAAGGATTACGTCATCCACGTAAATGAGGGCAAAAACTATAATGTGATTTTGGTGAAATCGGAACAAGGATGTGTCGGAATGATACAAAGTGAAACCAACATAGGAGAGAGCTTCAGTAAATTTATGATACTAATTTGTGATGCCTAACCAAGTTCATAGAGTGATTTTTGCAAACGACAGACCCGAGTATCACTTGTGGAGGAATAACCAAGAGGTAACTTCATATACATAATCTTTGGAGATCACTATGAACAAATGCATTATTGACATCCAATTGAGTGATGAACCAACAATTTTGGATAGCGATGGCAAGGAGACAATGAACAGTGACTAACTTGGCTATCGATGCAAATTTGTCATGAAAATCAATCCTCTCAATCTGAGTATATCCTTTTGCCACCAATCGTGCCTTATAATGCTCTATTTCACCATTGGGTTGGTACTTAATCTTGTACACCCATTTTGAATCAACAGCTTTCTTATTAGGGGATAAGAATTCAAGACTCCATGTGTTATTTGCCTCAAGTGCTTGAATTTCATGTGTCATAGCTTCTCGCCAATATGTCCTCTTGACTGCCTGGTAGTAATATTTTGGGTCATCATAATTAGTGATGGTAGCAATAAAAGATTTATGGTTGTTAGAAAACTTTGAATACACAACAAAATGAGTAAGGGGATATACTACCGAGTGCTCGAACAGAGGTGTATATTGTGGGTGGTTGATAGAGGTTTGTATGCATGTTTCATAGTCTTGTAATCGTTGTAGAGCTTATTTCGATTGCATGCTACATCGTACACTAACTGATTTTTTCCTTCAAAAATAGTATCCAATATTGCTATTTCAATAGGGACCGAATTCTTAGAAGCTGATGTATGCATCAGAATTTCATGAGTTGGTTCCGAAATAACTTCCTCGATGGGGTCATCAAGTTGCACTAGTGTCAATAGGGGTTGTGGATCACGAAGGTCATCAATGAAAGGCTTCTCCATTATTTTATCCTTTTTACTATAGCAGAGAACATTATGTTTTTGAAAGGATGCATGTGCTCAATGAATGTTGTGTCCCTAGAGTGATAATTACTTTCTCTTTCAAGTCATAAACTTGGTATCCCTTTTGTCCTACTAGGTATCCCATAAAAATACATTCTTGACTACGAGCTTAAAACTTATCCCTTTGTGAACCAAGAATGTGTGCATAAACCAAGCAACCAAAAGACCTTAAGTGCGTAGCTCAATTTTTTGCCAAAAACTAACTTGTATGGTGTCTTCTTATGGCGTGCTCTTGTTGACAAATAATTTATTAGGTACACTACAGTGAGCACACTTTCTCCGCAAAATCATGTCAACAACCCAAATTGAAAAAGTAGGGCACGAGTAGTGTCTAAAATGTACCAATACTTTTGCTCTACCATACCATTTTGCTGCAGTGTGTATTGACAAGATGTCTCCAATAATCTCTTATCCCTGTAAAAATCCATCATATGTGGGACTGTAACTCTGTCCCATTATCATTCCTTAATTTTTGTATTCTTTTCCCAAACTATATCTCGACCATGTTATAAAATATTGTAAGAAATCGAACAGCACCAGACTTATAACTTATGAGATACACCCAAACATCACTACTATGGTCATCCACAATAGTAAAAAAAATAATGTACTCTGGACAATGAACTAGTTTTATAAGGTCCAAAAAAGTTGCAATGAATCAACACTATGCAAGAATTGGTTTTTATTGTACTACTTGAAAAAGAGAGGCGGGTCTGCTTTGCCCACAACAAGTATCACAAAAAAATTATGGTCCCTAACTTCTCGTGCAAAGGATGTCCAAGCCATTTATGCAAGAGGTTTGCCATAATCTCCTTTTGAACATGCATAGCCACCCCCACTTTCGAAGTTGGCTTCAGTAGGTATAAACCACCACAATGTCTACCCACTCCAATCTGGATCCTCGAAGGTAGGTCTTGCAATACATATAAGTTGGCAACACAAGTCATCTAACAACCCAAATCTTTTATTAATATGTGAACAGATATCAAATTGCATTGAAAACAAAGAATGTATAAATATTTTTTAATATAATTCCAGTCGTAAGATTAATATCTCCTACGCCTTCAACCAGAACACTATCACCAATTGGTATCTTTAGTGGTATGACGTCGACATGCCTTAGTATTCCCGTAAAAAGACTTACATCATAAGTTATATGCTCTACTGTGCTAGAGTCAATAATCCAAAAAAAGTGTTCTAGTGTCACACCAACCATGTGCACTTCCACACTTGTGTCGCGAGTCATGGACTGCCAACCATCTCTCCCTTATTTTAGCACTTCGAGCAACTGTGCATACTAGACTAGGCTTAGTCTGGGAATCAGACTTGCCTTGTGACCAACATGTGTTATATGCGGGGGCTGCTTTCGTGCTCTAGATGACCTACCATGCTCCTTTCTACTGATATCTTTATCATTCTCTCATTTCTACTAATCTGGGTAGCCAATTAATTCAAAGCATTGATCTTTGGCATGTCTAGATTTTTAATAGTGAGCACATCATGATAGATTCTTCTCCCCTTTTCCAATCCTTTACTGTGCTTGATCATTATTCGTGCACTTGAAACCTCTAGCTTAGAAGGCTGCCACCTCAATAGTAGGTTGTCTAGAAGTAGCAATAAGTCACATTTGCTTATCTTCTAGGATCAAATGGTATTTTATTGTACCATACATCTCTTTGAGGCCCATAAGGAATACATAAAGTTGCTCTTGTTCTTTTGTTGTCGTATATTGTTCTTTTTTTGTGCAAGTACACATAGCCATTGGCAAGACTGCTTCCATTTCATCCCAAAGTGAACTTGGAGAAGTAAGCTGAATGAATGCCGTACTTCCTCACTTCCTGACTAGGGCATCAATGTAGCTATCTGCATGTGCGATTCCACTTGTTGTTTTGTTCTATCTCGATTCTACCTAAGAAAGGATGTTTGGTCATTCGTTCTTTTGGTCAGTCTGGCGTGCACCAGACAAAGTTGGCGTGTGCCAACTTTAGACAAAATTCACACTACGGCACACGCCAACTTCAGTTGGCGTGCGATTTTTCTCACGAACGAACAACTTAGCACGCGCCAAGTAGAGCTGGCGTGTGCCAAGTCAGCACAGGTTTACAGAGGACAGATTGCAATAAGAATAAGTAGGGTTGTCGATCCATAGAGATTGAGTTGTTAGGCCAACTCTAAGGTTTACTTACTTAACTAGGATCAGATTATGAAGTTTGTTGATGAACACTTGTGATCTAAACTCTAAAGATTGGATATAAAGGTTATAACAACTAACATATGCAAGGTTTGTATATAAAACACAATATTAACAACTTATAAGCTAATAATAAGCAAGGTACCTAAACCAATAACATAAGCTTCACTCGGACCCCACCAACCAACTAAACTAAGTTAAACACCAACTATAAGCTTCACTCCAAGGACAATTAGTAGGTTACCAAGGAGATTTCTCTCCTAGCAAAAGTACTAATCATCGAATCAACCTATCCATCAATTCTATCTCCTTCCGGTCTCAAGTTTTGACTAGCTACTAAGGCTTGGTGATCAAGCAAGTCTAAGCAATAGTATTAAGCACGTTGATAAGAACACATACAAGAATATACACAACTCATACAGTGGCTATATCAAGGGTAACAAGGCACCAAACTCATACTACTACTCAAACATACTTATATTCAACATAATAAACATGAACATAAACAAAAGAGAGAAAAGAATGGAAACTTATCAAGTCTCCAAGCTCCAACTCTTCAAGTCCATGTTCTTCTAAGTAAAAACAAATATTTACATTTGTTTTGGTAGAACAAATGAACCAAATGAACCACAAATGTCCCACATGAACCACACTTGTGTTTTTAGACCAAAACTACCTAATATACTAACTAACTAAAAGAATAGTAAACTAAATATCTAATCTAACTTATCTACTAACTTATCTAACCTAAAAATATCCTAAAAGTGTCTGCCAAACTTGTCCCCTCGCCTTCACAAAGTTTAAACCGCCTTTGTCACTTCATACATTTGTTTGTCCAACACTCAACTTTTATTTCACTTCATGCATTTGGTCTGGCGTGCACCAAGTGCACCTGGCGTACGCCAGCCTTCACAATTTTTCTTCACTGAGTCAAAATGGTTGTCTAAGTGATCTGTCATTCTAGAAATGGCTACATGGCGTGCGCCAAAAATCAATGCATCGAATTTCTTGGCTTTGTAACTTCCCTCTTGTCTGTGGCATCATGTGTGTGCTCGATCATCCTTCACCTCGCCTCGAATAGGCTCCTAAAAACAAGCAAACATAATGAAAACGATAAAATCAACATAAAGACACAAAGAAGGAAAACTAACACTAAGACAACTAAAACACAACTAAATCAACCTAAAAATACTAAGAACGATACACTAAAGGAGTATGAATAATGAGTGTTTTTGACACTCATCACACCCCCACACTTGAATCATTACTTGTCCCCAAGCAAAACTCAAAGTGCGGACAACCAAAACTAAAATCAAATAAACACAAAACAAGGTAAAGATATAGCATGAATCGATTTATACTTAACTTCCCTCAAAAACATCAACTCGTATCAGAATGAAATCAAAAACTAAGTTAGTTCATCAATCCATAACATAAAGCACAACGAACTAGTAGGCATCTTAGCACTCAATTGTTTAAACAAGTTTTAACTCTACATAAAAGACACTAGAAGGTTGAGCTCATGAGGGTAGATAATTGTTTCACTCATATAATCTGTATGGTCAACTTCCTATCACTCGCATACATGTCAATGTACTCAAAGCATCCTACGTCCTACTTAGCGTTATCTAAAAGTCGCAATGATTGCTAATGATTGGGGGGGTCTTTTCATCAGGTTGTAATGGGGCTTAAGGTTAATGTGAGGTATAATATGTGGATAGTGGCTAAATTACCTAATCCGAGGACATGTCACAAAAAGCAACTAATCACTCATCTAATCTAAATATCGTCACATATATAAAATAAATAAACACACTCCCCAAGTAACCAAATAATATAAGACCAAGAAGCACAAGTATTGCCTAGACCACATGCCTTATTCAAATTCACATTCTTTTTCGCTTCTATTTTTCTCTTTTTTCACTTAAAAACTGTACATACATCGCATATTCTAGGCAAAAACTTGGCTTCTAACACGGCCATACTACCATATCCCAATGAATATAAATTAAATGAACCCCAAGCTACAAACTAAACCCATGATATATGCCAACCTAAACGTCCTTGAATCGGATGATCAAAGGTAAGGAAGATGGATGATATAAGGTTTGTAGTTGGCTTCCTAATCTAAGATCAAGAAAAGGCTAAGCTCAAATGGTTTAAACAACGAATATAATAGGGATCTTATCTTTAAAGCTCCAGGTTCAATGTCAAAGAATGCCCCCATCTTCTCACTAACTCTTATGCAACCTAGACTACGATAAGTACTAGTAGGATACCTCGATCAACTGACAAAGTATGTACCTCATGAAAAATATAGAGACAGATGTCTCTTCCTTCGGCTCAAATGCTCATAAGGTACACTCATCAACCCTCTAGTCTAGTTTACATAGTGAAACCACTAATCTAAACAATAGAGTACGGGATTTCTACCCAATTCTTAGGCTTTGTGCTCGAATTAAATTCCTAACTAAGAAAATGATAAAATTCTAACACAAGTTGAAAATTTTTGAGGGGGGTCAAATTTTTGAAAAATTCATGCAAAGTCTAAACCTAAACAAAACATCCTAACATGCAGACATACTAAACAAATAAAAGGAAGATTCCGAGAAGGAATCCTCCCCACACTTGAAAGACACATTGTCCTCAAAGTGTAGATGATACTAATAAGCACCTAAAAACAAAAAGAAAACAAAAGTGAGATAGTTTTATCTTGATGACCTAGTACATTAAGAAGCATCAAGGAGATAGAACCGTGAAGAGCTCAAAATGGGAACACTTTCGTATCAAGTCACCAAAGATATGGAAAACCAATATCAAAACAAACATACACAAATAAACATGCAACAGAATAACTCACTAATGACTTGTTATGTAGACTACCTTCTTGCGATCTTTTTGGTTTTAAGCCTAATAGGATCACCGTCTAGTAGCATAACATAATCATTAAATGAGTTACAAACATACAACACAAAAACAGAGTCAAAATACAAGAAAATAAACAAAGAAAATAAATAAAGAAAAATACAAAAGTAGGGAAATATGAGCTCCCTATCAATCATCTAAAGTTGGAGGAGGTGGTGGTGGGAACATGAAGCCGCTGCCGAAGTTCTACGCCCAGGTGTGCATCCATTCAGTGTGTGCTCGCTGCTGCTGGTAGTGCTCCCTCTGGAATGTCATGTGAGCTCTCTGATCAGTGTAGAATGCCCTCTGCTCCTCTCTCTGAGCTCTAAGCTCGGCCTCCATACGAGCATTGTAGCATATTGGCAGTCCCATCTGGCTGCGTTGCTAACTACGTAGTCCTGTAGTTGTACATCGTATCCTTGAAGCTATTTTTTTGTGACCATGTAGTTGTACCTGCATCGCAACCAACTGGTCACGTAAAAACTGTATATCAGAATGAGCATCAGGTGCCTGATGACTATACCCTGTATCGTCATGCTAGGCCTGGTACTGGTGGCTCGAGCCTACTTGCTTATGCTACTCCTACCGCTCCTCTCTCTGCACTGGCACCTCCTAATGCCCCTAGAAATTTCTGCACTACCTCTCTCTCTTCCCATGGCTTATACTTGACGATCTCAACACTATCGATCATTGTCTTTTTGATCAGCTTGCTCATGTGGAGCTTCTCGATGCCGAGAGACACCGGCTCCAAAATCATCCCATAGAAAGTTGAAAACTGCTTAGAAAAATGGTGACGTGTAATGTGGGAGATAATAAGTCCTAAGTACAGATACCTAGGCTCCCTATCGCTAATCGATCCCGCAAAGCAGTCTATGATCATGGCAAAGGTGCTAAAGGGATATCATGGCAAAGGCAATCTATGGCATAGAGCTGAGATCGAAAGACTTTAGACTCTTCCCATTGACCATAAATGATCAGAGTCATAAAGTGATAGAGGATGCCTAGATATGGTTCTCTAATCAGCGCATTAGGCACCGTTCCTAACTCGTATTGCTCAAACCCTGTAATCTCGTACCATGCCCTATGAGCCTAACTAGTGGGCAAGAAATCTAATGTCCCAGGTCTAGTCTTAAGGCTAAATAGGTTGTTAAACTCGACCTCATCCATACTACAATCAGTGTAAAAAATACATGTTGTAAAAGATTGTCTATTAGCCGATACCTGCAACGTGCAATAAAACTTTAACACTAATTCTTGCCTAGCCATTATCTCTATGTTCTCTAAATATCTCTATCCTAGTTTCCTAAATGCAGACCTCAGTTACCTATCTACCCCTAGTGTCTTCATGTCATTCCAGTCTATCGTAAAATGACTAAGGGCATTAAGGTGTGAGAATCGTTGATACCTCTCTCCCTCCCAATTATGGAAGATCGTGAAGGGAGCATTGTAGCGTGGGTAAATGTCTGGGGGTGGAGATCCAGGTGGAGAAGGCGAAGGGTTTCTTGCTCGCTTCCTCCTGTCTCCTCTTGGAATCTTGATAAATCCTATAGCATCTGCCATCAAAATGTTTGTTTTGGACCTTGAAAAGTGTGGGTAAATGGC
The DNA here is from genome assembly GCA_012979155.1 of Hypericum perforatum. NCBI lineage: Eukaryota > Viridiplantae > Streptophyta > Magnoliopsida > Malpighiales > Hypericaceae > Hypericum > Hypericum perforatum. The sequence goes on along the minus strand of SOPF01027226.1, from coordinate 2,089 downwards.
TCGGGAAAGTTGGGCAAGTGAAATTTTGAAGATTCGGAAAGTATGAATTTTTGGATTTTGGAATTTTGTGATGAAACCAAACTGGCCAAGAGTTTTATAGCCAATTCTGTCCAAACCTGGCGTACGCCAGATTTGTTGTCGTGTGCTAGCTTCTTCTTTTACCCAAGATTGGCATGCACCAGATGCACCTAGCGTGCGCCAGCTTCTCCGAATCATAGTACATGGCGCGCGCCATATACCTAAGCGTGTGCCATTTATGTACAAACCTCAAAATAAACTTCATAAAACATACATACATACAACTAAAAGATCACACAAAAGAAACTAACATACTAAACTAATTTTTTTGGCTTTTATTTACGCTGCGTTCCTGGAAAGGTTGAAAACCATACACTGCATCCGCATAGGTCAAAGGTGCAACTTGGACGTTCGCAATTCACACAACTCACGAATGTCATATCATGACGAACTACCTCTTTGTGCAATCTTTTCAGCTTTAAGCCTAATAAGATTGCAATATAGTAGCACGGTACACTCATTTTATGAGTTAGTGCTATTCTTGCTACAGTCTTTGTCATGCTCTAATTTTCCGCACCTTGGACAAAATTCAAATCTCTTCATCCTCCTCTTGAAAGTACTCTTCGAAAAGAAATTTTCTTCTCGTCTCTTAATTCTCAAGGTCTCTTGTGCTCGACGGAGAATGATGAGACATATGTCAATCGGGAGCTTCCTTGAAATTAAGACACTAACTAAACAAAGATACTTGATGGAAAACATCCTGTTCTTTAAGCTCTGTAGGTAAAAGAGCCTTTCTTTGTTTCAAACGTTCAAACATTGGATGGCACATAAATCGATTGCACCTTCGCATCTCGATTAATGTCACCCCCTCTAATGTAAATTTTGTATCATTGGCCATTAACTCGGAAGACTATCCCATTGTTATTTTTTAAATCAAGTGCTCCAAAAGGTAGTACTTTAATAACTTGGTACGGGCCGCTCCACTTGGATTGGAGCTTCCTAGTGAAGAGTCTCAATCACGAGTTATAGAGAAGAACATTCTGCCCCTCCTTAAAATTTTTCTTGATAGGGTGTCATGTCCTCTTTTGGTCTTTTCTTTGTAAAGCCTTGAGCTTTCGAATGCCAAGTCCTACATTTCATCCAACTCTTCAAGTTGGAGGATTCTGCGTTCTCCGGTCTTTTTGTAATCATAATTAAGGGTTTTAATGACCCAAAATGCACGATGCTCAAGCTCTACTGGAAGATGGAACATTTTGCCATAAATAAGCCTATACGGTGACATTCCTATAGGTGTCCTAAATGCTGTACAATAAGCCCATAAGGCATCATCGAGCTTGTTCGACCAATCTTTCCTTGTTGTTCCAACCGTCTTTTCCAAGATTTTCTTGAGCTCTCGATTTGAAAGCTCAACTTATCCGCTAGTTTGGGGATGATAAGGTGTTGCCACCTTGTATGTCACCCCATATTTCTTAAGCAGAACTTCAAATTTTCTGTTGCAAAAATGTGACCCACCATTACTGGTTATCGCTTGTGGCACTCCAAATCTCGAAAAGAGTTTCTTCAGAAATTGGATAACTACTCTAGCATCATTTGTTGGTGATACCAAAGCTTCTACCCACTTTGAAATGTAGTCTACTCCTGCCAAGATATACTTGTTGCCATATGAAGTTGGGAAAGGACCCATGAAGTCCAAACCCCAAACGTCAAAAAGCTCAATCTCTAAAATTCTAGATAACGACATCTCATTCCTCTTCGAGATATTTCCCGTTCTTTAGCAGTGGTTGATGCTGTCCAAACTTGGATCTAAAATACGTGCAAGAATACACGATCGCACAAGTAATATCGTGATAAGTTGATTCGTCTCCACAGGGAATAAAAAGGGAAATTTGTTCGCTAAGTACCGGATGATGCGTTCCTAAATCTTAAGCTAAGCGAATCGGTTGAATTGATTGGGTGATGATCCTAAATTACTAAGTTTCAATATCATTAATTAACATAGGGTTGTCAATCCTAGATCAAATCAATAATATCAAATCACAACAATTGGGCAAGATATATGAATCGAATCAAG